>RJWM01010253.1:0-64259 GCA_004363535.1 Dasyprocta punctata
CCTAGTTCAGTCCCAGGAGCTCTCAAGCATTTTCCTTGCTTTAATACTCAAAGGATAATCATCACAGTGTGACACATTCTTTTGCACATTTCTTGGAGGATCCACTGGAACTATATTCATTTCTCTTCTGCACAGAAAAAAAGGTATCAGGACAAAGCAAGGTCAAGGGACTTTATTATAGGCATACAATTGACTCTAAAATTTTAAAAGAAAATCATTTTCTTATTTTTATGTGTAACTGTCAGTAGCAAGTTGCAAGTTGCTATAGACTTACTTGTGTATATTCTGGGTTAAATTTATGCTTACATTCAGAGCTATTGTTTTTTCCTCCTTTCTTCTGCAGTTAACAATACATATGTTTTTAAAACTAGATCTCTTCCATAGTAGATTTGAGAGAACAGTACTGGGGGGCAAAGAAGTTTTTAGAAATGACTCCAGCCCCAAAATTCGCTTATAAAGTCTAGACGGCTCCCTCATCAGCCATAGGTCAGGGATGATGTGGACTAGGATGTGGGGAAAGGGGGATGGAGTTGTCAGATCTCTTTATGATCCTTTTTCTGCTCTCAGAATCTCCCAAAACAGCAAGTAGAAACCATGGCATTACACTGGCCCATGTGACTGTCATTTTAGGTCCCAGTGCTTAGCTGCTATGTTAACTACAAATGGACAAGTAGATTCTAACAACATTCACACACTAGGATTTTTGATGGATCAACAAGTGTTTTTCCTTAGTTGAATTTGAATATGTCAAATAGAAGTTCCTGAATACTTTCCACTGAAGCAAAGTAGGAGTAACCACTGGGTGCAGCGGGCCATTTGTTTGTCGTAACATCGTAGGAAGGAAGCAGGAACAAGATCACCATAGTAGTCAGTAAAACAGGTTGGCTTTAGTTCACCTATTTACAGAATAATATAAACTCTAGCCCCAAACTCTGGGGAGCAGCTTAAGTTGGAGATCAACCACACATTCATGCAGGGCTGGAGCAGGTTGGTCCTAAAAACAGAGCATGGAAGTGAGCCACGTGAATAAGCTGCTCCCATCCAGAAAACACTAAGTCCTTAGGTTGCCATGCAGACAGGTTGCTAGGCAAAGAGGCATCACATGACATTAACCTGCCCAACATATAAACACACACACTACAGCGGTTGAGCTAACCCTTTCCTCCCATCCAGACAGAGGACTCCACTTGATCCCAGTTTTCTGTGTCTTGTCTTTATTTCACCTTTTTGCCGCCCTTCATGGTCCTCACCCCGGGAATTCTGAGAGTTGCGCAGGCCACAGCGCCAAACCCTTCTGCGTTACACCTTGGAAGAGTAAGGGCAGTTTTCAAGTCTCATGTGTGCTTCCAGATGTCCTGCATAGCTACTACTTTCTACTACTCTCCATCCTTCTCAAACACACAGGGAAGAAGAAACTTTCATGGTCACATGGCAGTGGTACGGACCACTAAGCCCTCACACCCTAAGCCTAAGAAATGGGTACTCTGGTGATGCAATCCTTTTGTCAGCCCCATTTCCCTGTCTTGGACATGAGTCCCCCAGTGCTAAGCTGAGTAAGGAAAGGTATACAAAAGGTCTGTGCATGTCACACTGGAGTGTTTGTGCCCCACAGATCCAAGGCGTGCTAGGAGACACCAGGGATATAAATGGCAAAGCTCTCTGGAACCCCGGTCTTACAATATTTCAAAGCCAACATAAAACAGTTAAACAACTTAAATGGTAATTATGACATACAGAGAATACAAAAATCACCTAAGTGATGGATGCCTAATTCAGGAGACAGAAGAGTTGTCATGCATAGCACAGCTCCAACTGCCTCTCTTCTAAAGATCATGATCCCACCCTTGGAAAAGTCTGAGAAACACATGGTAACACTGTTGAAATCAGCTGACACCCCCCCCACTCACCTCTGGCTCGCAGACAAAATTGTCAAATGATTTTTCTGCCTTTCTGGGACAGATTTTCCATGAAGCTGCCTTGATTTCTAATACAAACAAAGGTCATGTGTCCCACCACCCACCATATAGACATCAAAACACAAAGCTCAGGCTGTTATTCTAAGACCACCTGCTTGCTCTACTTTAGAAACCTTTCAGAACCTACATCTCCACTCAACTAAGATAGCCATGAGGAAACAGCTATTTAACTTGAGAGCAGGTCTGTAGACCCACATTCTCCCTGATGTACCTCCCATCAACTTATTTCCACTTACAGACTTTCTCAGTGTAGAACATTACCATTCAGACTGGGGGCCTGAGTTTGGTAACATTTGACCTGGAGGAGATGGGATGGGGTCAAGTGCAACCCACAGCCAAGGTGGCAGTCATGACTCATGTACTCTTATATTTGGAGTCTACCCTTGTATTATCAGACCTCAATGAAGGGGACAGGTTGATACCACAAGCTGTGACCTTGATCCTCCTGGATTATAAGCTCTGAATACATTTGCATTTCTGAGGATGGTGAGGAAGATAAATTTGAACAGCTTATCATATCACAGCTACTGCTACTTAACCACTGAAGTATATGAAGTAACTTCTGTAATTCATATTTTCCAGGTGAGAAAATTGAGGTTTAAAGTGTTCAATTGCTGGGGGTCTAGCTCAGAGGCACAAAAGCCTGCCTGGCAAGCACAAGGTTGAGTTTGATCCCTGGTACCAGTGTTCGAGTTATTTACCTAATTAGATGTTTGAACCAAATCTGACCCCAATATTCTTTATCCTAGTTTTGGTAAGGCTGAGTCCTCTCATTGTCCTCCCCTCAGCCTTGACTTAGGTAGTGGCTCTGGCTTTCCTACAAGGCCTCCTATATCCCACTCCATCCTTGGCGGGAAGAAACCCAAAGATGGCTAGCATTAGCGGTATTTATGAGAAAGGGCTGCCCCTCTGTTCAACCCTTTTCATGAATGTCGTGCGTCCCAAGCAGGGCCTCCTGTGGAAGCAGACTGAGCTGGAGATCAGCATTCAGGACACTTACTCTTAGGAAGCAGGGTTGGAAGTGGAGCTGAGATGTGTCATTGAAGGCTCAGCAACCCATTGAGTATTCTGGCAATAGAGTGACCCTTTATGCTAACCAGGACTTGGGTTCAGGCTGCTCTGAGAAGCTGCACTTTAGGGGAAGTCGGCTCCCCTTGGCCAAAAAGGAGCCGCTGGCTGAAGACTACCTGCCAGCAGGCAAGATTGGGCCTATATTCCTGAAATGAGACTGGTCTACTTCAGATCTTCACTTTGTTGTGAACTACTTTCCCACTCACCTACACACACACCACACACATATGCACACCCATATAAAATCCTTAGCATTCACCAATGCCTTCTAGAATTTTAAGAGACTCTACAAAATGTTATGATCTGAAAATTAGGTTGAAGAGACAGTCATATTTACATTAATTTACTACTCAGTTTTAAATTGCCTTCTAGGAAGACCTCTTCCTGGGTCCTAATATGCTTTCAAATTTTGCCTTATTTCGGACTTACCGTACATCTGAATACTTGTGTGTTTCCAAGCTTCTTATTAGATTTTAGACTGTTGGCTCCACAAATACAGATAACCTGCAGGGCCCCATTGACCTTCGATTAACACTTCTTTCAGTACCTTGGACCAACAGACTACATGACAGCGCCAGAAAAGATAATCTATTTTCTTCTATGATGCCAGGAGCAGTGTCTGGAAAATATTAGGAACTCTGGTGTGTTCTGGTGGAAATTTAGACATTTTCTTTGGTGCTGGCAAATATTTCCTTTATTCTCAGTGTTTGTGCCCCAGGATTTACCACTGTGTGTCCCAGGTACAGACCCATTTTCTAGGAAATATGCTCAGAGACTAAGATTACATCTCAGGCATTCTTCCCAGTTATCCAAGCACATGGTTGTGAGCCTGAGGCCTACAAAAAAGGTGAGGCTCATACAGTTACATAATTGTTCAAAAGGGAGTTTAATGCTTTATATTTAAAAGTCAAACACAAGTAAACACACCCCCAACTATATCTTCTCCTTGGTAAAGGCTAACCTAACTTAGTAAAAAAGCTACCTATCTTTCAAAGTGTGTCTGTGAGACCCCAAGAGCCATTCAGGTGGATCTCTTTCCTTAGGGTCCAGCACAAATGCGTGGGTGAGAGAAGGTCGCTTATCAGTTTAGTGAAAGCTGAACAGTTACCATGTACAACCTTACGACACAAAGGTAAAGAACATTAGCAGAGGAGATATATACTGTACTTTCATGCAAAATTTAAGAACAGAGAGAGGATGAAAGGAATATATAGACAAGTAGAAATTATCTGCCAGTTAACATCTTTGACACCTTGGAGGATTTTAATTCTAACTCTTTTCTGTTGTGCACCACAAAAGCAATCGGCATCATTTATGTGATAAGGATTTATTTCACAACACTGGTACAGTTTACTTTTTTCAGGTACTGTTCTGGGCAGTGAACAAATTCAGCAGGAACAAATTCTACTGTCATGGAGTTATACCCGAGTGAATCTGCATCACTACTCTGAAAAGCAAATATTTATAGTCTCTTTCTTATGAGAAATGACACTTTTACTTTCATAATATGCTTGAGACCCCCTTACCTGTTCAGTGTTTAAGTGGTATAGGCTTCGTTCATCATTCTACTCTTTCTGAAACTAGCATTTTTAATTACTAATACATGATACTTCACATCAAACAAGATTTTGCCACCAGCAAAAAGGTTCACACATAGATGTCTTGTTTACAATTTTGTAGACCACTAAACAAAATATTATGACCTGATTTTGCACAGCATTAAGTACCATATTGTAATCAGATTTCACAATTGGCTAATAATCAAGGTAGGTCCCCCGCATGAATTTTTTTCTCCTTATAAAAGTAGTTTTATGGGCTTACTTGAAATTTGATAAAGTGAAATTTTACTTAAAATGTCAATTACATCCTAGAAAAGACTATTTGGAAGCTTAAAAATTAAATGCAAACTGATCATTTAATTTTCATATAATAAGACAATACATAAAGAAAGTTATTCTGAAAAAGAAAGAAATCCCAGGCTCCTTGAATGTTATTACAGACCTAATCACTTGGGAGCCAGTTAGATGTTAAGAAAATCTATTTAATTCTAAATCCTTTAATGGACTTCTAACAAGTTAGGCCTATTAAACATTTTGAGCACATTTAAATTTTATGCTGAATAAAACAACTGAATTTAAATAATTTAGGATTCATTAAAGTCTCAACTCATTCAACAGACTCAATCCTCTTTGGATTTCATCATGTGATGTGTGTGGTGGAAAGGAAACCAGATCTAGGAGACTCAGGAAACCATGAATTGAGGAGACACCTCTGTGGTGTGACCCTTGTGTCATTTAAGCAACTTTAAGACTGGTTTGTTCATTTGCAAAATGAAAACCTGTCTCAACAGATCTCTGCAAAGACAGTAAAACAAGTGAAAGTGCTTTGAAAACGAAAGCAGCAATCTAATCACATGCTGTTTATTACTCAATAATCCCCCAGCAACGGAGAGAACACATTAACTGTACATTTCTCCACTCCATACTAAAAGGATCACATCCCAATATCCAAAATGATCCTCTAGTCAGGTCAGAGCAGCGATCCCCACCTCAGTTAAATTAGGTTGTGCAAAAGCATCTGGATGCTCTGCTGCACTTTCACTCAGGTGATCTTAAGAAAAAAAGGAACATAGGGCTCACCAGACGAGAACCACAATTCGGCAGCTTACACTCAGTTCTCACTCAGTGTAGCTGCAGTGTAACAAACTCATAAAACCAACTAATTTTATGCATTTCTGGCAACTATAGTCAGCCAGGTGAGAGAACAACGGTAATAAACACACCATTAATCCACTGATCTCTTTCTGCTTGTCACTGCTGTGGTCCTTATCTTCACTCCACCTTAGGTTTTCATGTGTCTTCCCATGCTTAATCATTTCTATTAAAATTTTGTGCACACCACATATTACCAGTTCTCTCTTCCTCACCGAGTTACCTTTCCTGTTACGCCTTGCTGATCAAATCTCAAAAAACTCGACACTCTCTTATTAGTCACTGTTGACAATTCCACCAATTCATCAACTCCATTTTTCTCTCAATGTTTATGTGCACAGGAAAACAATGAGTACTTGGGCTATGCAAGACACAGACCCTCCTCTCAAAACCTTACCTCTACTATCTCACCTTGCTCTTTAAGCATGTCTGTATCACCAAACTTAGTTATCTGTCCTTGAAAGAGAAATCTTTCATAATCTTCAAAGTAGCTTTTCCTATATTCATGTATGTATCTCCATGTTACTACTGAAAATAAGTCCTTAAGAAGTGGAACTTTAACTGGTCATAGGATGATTAAGGGTTACTGTAAGATAATATTGTACTTTTTTAAAAAATGAAACTTTACCACTTGAGGTAAGTATCAAAATATTTATGAATGATATAATCTCTGACACTTGTTTTGAAATCACGAGGAGGAGGATGGGGTCTGACTGGCCCTGGTGTTAAATCTAGTTGAGAAGTACATAGCTCATTGCACTTTTCTACCTAGATATGCAAAGTTTTTTCTCTTCATTTGTTACATCAGATCTAATATCTGATTACTTTTGCCACTTATATGGTGCTACAAAACGATGGCAAAATACAGAATTATAATAAATTACATTATATGTAAAATAATAGTTATGATTTCTTATTTACTATATACTAGGCTAAGCATTAGTCACATAAACTTGACTTTACAACAAACTTATCAGGTAGTTATCACAAAAAGCTCAGAAAAGTTAAGAAATTTGCTCAGCATCCTCAAGATGAAAATAAACATTTTTAAGTATCTACCTAATAGGAAGAAAACAATCATCCCCTAAGAACTCAAACATAATGCTCACATAAATTTGATGTACTTCACTTCCAAATTATAAGCTAGACTTGACAAGTAGACTTGGGCAAAGACAAATCTGGTATCAGTTTACATTTTCCTAGTTAATACTTGGTGGACTTAACATTTTATTTGCATTCACAATTAAATCAGCTATAATACTAGAAAACTGTAGTCATAGTTTATAGCTACAATTTGGAGACGGAGGTATTCAAGTTTAAAGGCAGCAGGTTTAACTTTAAGGCAGAAAGTTGAGGCCCCCTAAATTAACCAATACCAACGTACAACTGTGGATAACTGGTCCAAAAGACACTAGCACTCAGTCCTCTACATATTAAAGCACTGAGTCACAAACATAAATTTTAGCAATTACATATCAACTTTAAGAAGCTTCAAGCAGCACTGGATTTTAATGCAACAGTTTAAGAATATTGATACTTTCCTTAATGGAACTGGTGCATACCTAAAACATATATGCTTTTTTATAAAGTATTGTTACTGGTTTTAACTCTAAAATATTTAAATCCTAGCACATAAAACTTAGAAATTATTTAAGAGGCAAAAAAAACCCCAAATAAATAAAAACTACTTTTTCAATTTGTGCAACCTGCTGGCTTTTTAAAAAGGTTTCTTTGGCATGAAAAGTAGACATACAAACATTGCAGCTGTAAATGAACAAATGGTAGCACGCATATCCTGGAATAAGAATCTCACACTCAATGAAAGCATGTTTACTAAATACACTCTATCAAGGGAACCAGAAAGGCTATGGGTGATTTTAAGATGTACCAAATTCATTCAACAAATGTCTTCATACAATTTCTTTAAAAGTCATGTCATTTCCCCAGCATATGGTTATTTATAAACTTTACATACAGATTCCAGGGAAATCGAGTTCTTAGAAATTAAAATATATTCATACAACAAAGAGGTAGTCATAAAAATTCACCAAGCTAAACATAAGCTTATTTTTTAGCATCACAATAAAACATAATTACACTGAAAATTATTTCATTATAACCTTTGCATTGTATAAATTTCTAAAGTGGTAGAAGGAAGCAAGTTTTGGCACTGCAGGCATCTCTGTTACTTCTAGTCCTTTTCCTATGATGACTCTGGAGTTGCCATCAAGAAAACGTTTTGAGTTCCTCCCCAGGCATCCAGGCACCCTCTCTTGTCAGGTGTTTAATGTTCCCACTCCAGCCCTTTTGATGAATTACAACTTACCAGATGACCAGCTAGAGCCAGTTATATTTCCTGGCCGCAGAACACAACAAAATTAATCTGATCTGCCCAAAAACAGAAATACTTGCCCCTGGCCTCATCAGCATGAGTGACCTTCTAAAATCAAAACAAACAAACAAACAAACAAACAAACAATGTTTAGTACAAATACAAGAAACTTCCACATTCCAGGTAAACGAAAAGGCCAATTTCATTTAGAAGTGAAAGGACCTCCAATTCACTTAAAATGAGAAAAACTATCAGGGATAACCATATAATGCCTTTAGATCTAAAAGAATGACATCTGAATAGGTGCGTCACTGCAGCCCAGAGGTCTCCCGACAATAAAACAAAACAGGCTTTTCTCTGGCAGTTACATCACAATAGGGTGATCTTCTGGGGGTAAACAGGTGCTGGACACTATATCGATAATATTAATAGCTCAGCTAGGCTCTTCTGCTCAGTTTTTGTGATACCATTCATATTTTAACAAACACAGCCTATATAAAATATACTTTCCTCAGTTATTACAGCTTATACATACAATCTAAAGGTATACTGTCTGATATAGTGGCTACTGGCCACAGGTGGCGAATTTCAATTCAACTAGATAGAAATTCAGTCCCTCAACCATACTAACCACACTTCAAAGGCTCAGGAAATACACATGACTAGTTCTAACATAATGGAGTGTAGAATGTATCCATTGTTATAAAAAGTGCAGCTGTGCTGTATTCCCATGCGATTTTTCTAAAAACTCCTATTTCACCAAGTGTATAAAAAGATCATCACTATACCTCTAGGCTATCTATAGGTTAACAGTACATACTAACATGTGTGCAAGCTATGAGCTAGTATTAGTAACTTTTGGTCCTTATGTAGACTGAATTTAGCAACACTTTAACATAATTCTATGTAATACCCAAATGAAACAAACTCAATTAGATATTTTTACATTACCATGAAGAACAAAGTGAGTATTTGGTACATGTGACACAAGTAATTTAGCAATCATATGACTAAAATAGTCTCATCCTTCCCCTAACATCCCAAAATCTTTTAACATGAACGCATACATAATAACTAACTTAAGTGCCTCACAAAAACGAGGCAAAAAGATCTTTAC
Source organism: Dasyprocta punctata (assembly GCA_004363535.1). Classification (NCBI taxonomy): domain Eukaryota; kingdom Metazoa; phylum Chordata; class Mammalia; order Rodentia; family Dasyproctidae; genus Dasyprocta; species Dasyprocta punctata. Next base: position 9,208 of record RJWM01010253.1, read on the forward strand.
ATACTGCTTAGTGTCTTAGCAAAGGAAAAAAAAAATTCATGTATACATGCACTGAGCCAACAAGAAACAGTTAAAAAACAAAACACCAAAAATCAAAACAAAACAAGACAAAAAAAACCACTGCTATGGGACAAAGACTTAAAAAAAACCCCAAAACTTTCAGTCTAAAGCATGCAAAAATGCTCTCACATTTGTACTGATATCTGATAAAAAGGTGAACCTGATTACTTAAAATCAGGTTTACTTTGTCAGAACAAAAAGTAGAATGATAGTAACTGTTTATCACTTCTTCAAATAGCTCTTGGGTAGGAGGCAAGAACTGGGGAACAGAATAGGTTGCTTGTTTTTCTGAGTAGGTCAAAGCAAAATAACCCAATCAAAATGCACACAGCTGTATCTCAAAAGAAAAATGCAAACACAACATAACCATACTTTATTTGACTGCAACTTAGACAGCTTGCACATTTCAAACCCCCACTAAATCTCTCTCTCCAAAAGAATACGGGACAAGAGGAGAAAACTATGTGGTAATATCCAGTCATCAAACAGCAATCCAATATTTTGAGATACATGTGATATTTCATACATACTCAACTCATATCTGATGTCAGTATAATTTATGTTTTTACAAACCTGAAAGCCCTGTAACATTATAGAGATGTCACAGTGCAATGAAAACTCGCTCTGATGCATTACCAATTTGATGTTATTTATGCTCCGGGAAAGTGATGAATTTCATGATTTTTAGACACCATAATAAATATTACACATCCAGCCTTACACATGTCAGTTGATACTGTAACACAAGGCAAGGTAAAATTAAAACGTGACAAACTCCTTTTACATACATTGGTCAGGCAAATGGGGAAAGTAATTTGGAGAAAAGAGGCAGAAAATATTAAAACCAAATTTTAATAATAATTCCTTTCTTTTTATTTTGCTGGCTTCACTTCAAAAACTAATGTCTGGCTTCTGATCTGTGAACTTCTCCAGAATAAGTAGTTTCATCTCAATATAAGGAAAATGATAGTCAGCTCACACATCAAAAATGGTAGTATACCCGTTAAGCTTCTTCAATACTAACATACATAGCTTCATGGTAGCATGTGTAAAATTTCAGCAGTACCATCTGCCAAACCAGTGTCAGTGGATAGTACAGTCAGTCTTAAAAGAGGCAGCACCCTATTAAAAGAAAGTTGCACCAATCTTACTCAGTTTCAGCCAAGTGAACTCACTCTATCAATTATAAATGAAATTATTTTAAGCAGATACTAAGAAAAACAAAAGTTTAAAGTAAATTAATGTTTGATACATTTCAACTAGAATAGATACTTTTAATTTTGGTGCTGGATTATGAAGCTAGAGGTTAGAATTTTAGGTGAACAAGTTTTGCACATCCAATTAAAGGCCTAAGGTATATATTGATACTCAACATACACCAATAGAACAATATGGCAACCACGGAATTTCTAGTTACACAGTTAAGGTCATGTTTACAAATGCTCAGGTAACAGATGATCCAGCAATTCTCGGGTTAAGGATCACTGGTGATAGTTTGACAACCTGACAACAACAAAGACATTGAACTGATAATCTACCAAGTCTCTATAAGTGTCTCCATTACTGAGTCAAGCAAATGTGTGTTTCCATCAACAATCATTACCTAGTAACCAGCAAGTCAAACAGAAAGGGGTGAAATAAATTTGATGAAATAAGTGATACTGTTTTAGCTAGTTTCCTTCATATTAAAAATGATAACAGAAGCATTACTATCACTGGTATTATTCTAAATGGTAGAACCCAGTGAAGTCTGATTAAAAAACAAATGCAAAAGTCAGCTGAAAAGCTGAGTACTGTGTGGTAATATTTTTAATAACCCAATATTCTGCCCATTAAATTTTAAAGAGTAATATAAAATGGAAAGAAAAAGTTTTCTTTAGAATAAGAAATTATAAATGATCCCACCACAGCAGGAAGGTGTTATTTTCATCAAATATAAATTATGTATCTTTATTTTAAAAGTAATTATCATGTTCACTTTTAAAACACTATACTGAGCAAAGAGCAGCTTTCCTTAAAAAAAAAAAAAAGCAAACTTTCCTGAAAAGGGGCCTTTACCAACTGTTAATGGAGGTAGGGTTTTTTAAAAATACAGTAATTATAGCCACAAAAATTCAAACCAAATCCTAGAGATGTGAAGCATATTCAAATGAAAACAGCAACAACAACACAGATTCTACAAAACATTTTTTCACAGAGAAAAATCTTTTCTTATGGATACCTAGGCTTTCCAATTAGATAAGTTACCCACCATAGGTTTGCTGACTCAACTGAAAACAGTTAACTTAAAAATTTGTTACATTGTACCTATTAAACAAAACACAACATAATTAAAAAATATGGTGGCTGAAAACCCAAAGAACTCATTAAAAAAAGATTTTCCTTTATCCCTTGTTTTTCTGGAAGAACAAGGCAAAGCTCTTCCCACGAATCTATTCAGACAAGTGAAAAGAAAATAAAAGCAGCTTAAAAGGATACAATGCACCTTGAAATTTATTTGAAGACCATGAACCAAAGTGAAGCATTTTAAGAAATGGAAGCAATGTGAATCCAAATCAAGTGGGGAAAATACTTCTAGCTACTTTATAAAAGCAGTTGTAGTAATTTTGATTAAATAAAATCATACCAATTTACATTAATTTTCTATTCTTTTCCGAAAGTTCCCTCACCAAAAAAAAAAAAAAAAAAAAAAAGTGCATCCAAAACACAGCAATTCCCAGCTCCAACAACTTTTCTCATCCCTTTTGAGCCATTTAGCAAAGGTTTTCCGAGAAGACTCAATTTCTTACTGTAAGGAAAGAAGGAACTTCTAAGGTGAATCACTGTCACCTGGAAAAAGTATCCAAATTATAAAAATCTGAAATAATTTATTTGTCGAATTTAGAATTTAAATAAAAACAAAAGTTTGCTTGCAAAGGTCGTAAAGAAAAAGAGCATGCATTCAAAACTTAGAGATGAAGACAAATATACTTATCTACACAGGCACTGGCAGACGCAATTTAATTATCTTTACTCACTGTAAGACATCCCACCCTACATTTTTTCATTCACTAATCACTGAGGTACCAATACTCAAGAATGGAAAATTTAATATTGAAAAAATAAAACCTAAAATTGAAATTTTTCCCTCGTCCCCTTCAGAAAACTATGGCAGGTTTTGTGTGAAATGTTAGTATACTCAGAGACTTTTACACACTACATTGGCTTTTTAAGGAACAAAAATTATGTTCCACTTACTGGTTCTGTGATAAAATGGTCACTATGTAAATAACATTGTCAGCAGACTGCAAATGAACAAATCTTGGCTATCAACTGGCACATCTTGTTGGTACCAAAAGAACTCCTGAAGTTTAAAACAATCTCTTTTAATTCAGAACAAATGCGCCATGCCAAAGTGCAACAAATATTGTGCGACACTCAATGAGACACTGACAGATAAGAGCTGCATGGGAATTACTAAATCCACCTGCAAAGCAATTCTGTACAAATTGCATTGCATGCAAAGGTCGACTCTGTGTGGTTGAAATTGTTCTTCGATGTCAGTTCTCAACGCAGCCACAGTTTAAGTCGCAGTGCATCAACTCCATTTAAATAGTATCTGAACAGCCTCTTATCTCGAACAAAACCAAGATTTTCATAAAGTTTCAAAGCAGACTTATTTGTTATTTCGGTTTCCAAAACAACCTTCAAGAAATGAAAGAAAATTGAGTTATAATTTGAAAAGCTTACAGAGCATGTATTCAGTTCAAATACTTAACAAAAACATACTACACAGTGACTTGTTTAAACACCGATGGTGAAAATACTACTAATGATGTAACAGTCACAGTAGTTATCTTTGAGTCTAAATGAGGCAGGATCTCTGGGGACTTACTTTTTGTTCTACTGATTTTTGTGATGCTTGGAATTTTTAACAAGAATTTACATTTTACACTAAAACAAAGATGAATCATTTCCCTGTGGAGGAAAATAAGGCGGCAAAAGAAAAACAAAAATAAAGGTTTAAAAAGTAAACCAGTACTTGAAACTATTCAGACTGACCTCCAATTCCTGTATTTTCATTAATGTTATCATTTATCTTGGTAAAAACTACCATATTTGTCTACCGTTTACCAGACTCTAAACTACACACCTTGAGCCAAATATGCCTGCTGCCTGCTTTTGTAGATAAACTTTTACTGGAATATCCATGCCTATCTTCTTATATGTCTACGGCCACTCTTTGATACAGAGCAGAATCAAGCTATTACCACAAATACTTAAGTTCTACAAAGGCTAAAATATTTTACCATCTGGCCTTTTGCAGAAAAAGTTTGCTCAACCTGGACCAGGAATACTCAGACTTCAAAGTATACTATAATCATCAGAAGAGATTACTGACCCATCCTAGAGTTTCTGAATAGGAGGCAGTATCTGAATTTCAAGTACAGTAGGGTTCACAAACTGAATTCTTTCTACAATTTTGGTCATGAATTAAATCAAATTTACCCCTAAGGTCAACACTGAACCTAGTCATTGAATTTGATTCAATTAACAAACAATTCAGTTTGTGACCAGAATTGTGGAAGGAATCAAGTTTGTGAACCGAGGCACCACTATAAATCACAAGGTGACGGTGTTGCTGCTGAGGGACTTCAATTTCAGAACTACTGGCCTAGACATTACTGATATCAAAACTTAATAGAACAGCACAGAGGATTAACTTTCATGAGTCTTCTTAAATATTATTGTACTAGTGGCCATGAAAATGAAGACCTGATACTCTTGAACACTGTTTTTAACTCACTTCTACCTCTCTTTTTCAATACACTCTTGTACCAAAACAAACAAACAAACAAACAAAAAAAATCAAATTTAATACACTCTTGACCCCATCATCCCAACTCTTATAGCTTTATTTGCCTTTGAATCTCACCTACCTCACACCACAGTAAGCCAGTTACTACCCTCAGGTGTTTAGGCAGAGAGAAAAAATGGTAAAGTTCAGATGAACAAAGGGCCAACTAAAGTATGTGAGGTTCTCCCAGTTTTATCTCAAGTTATTGAAAAGTCTGACAAGAATTCAAACAAATATAAACAGAAAAAAGACAGTACCTCAACTTATCACACTGTCATGATCTATCACTCTTTCTCCATAATGCTGTAACTCAATAAGCAGGATTTCCATCCCACCACAACAATGCCTCGAAGTGGAAACCTAGGAGTCATCTTTTAACTCTTTGCTCTCTACACACCTACACACATCAAAGCATTAACTATTGCTAACGTTCCTTCTTAAATCATCTCTCAAACTGGTTCTCTTCTTTCTATCCTCTAATACCATATTCTACCTAGTCCAAGTTCCCATTAACACTCACTGTAATTACAAGAGCCTGCTAACTCATGAACTCTCCCATTTTCAATGAATGATGCTGGTTATTCTGTGCTAAAAAAAATCTATTTACTCTACCAAGATAAAGTCCAAGGCTTAAAAATAGTCTAATAAGACCTAAAAGACCTATCAAGATAAGGCCTTTACCGACATCTCCAGTTTTGCTCTAAGTCTCTCTTCTCTTTGTTTTCGTGCTCAACACCAAACTTTGTGTCTGGAATCTACCATGATCTTTTCTCCCTTAGTTTTTTCATAAAAATTGTTCTCTGTCCAGAAAGATGTTCTTCCTATACTTCTCATTTATGATGTTGGCTTATTACTTCAGATCAGGTGGAATATTACTTTTCTTTTACACTAGCCCACAACTGTTCCTCTAAAATATTCTATTAATGAAGATCAGCCCTCCTAGATGGTGAGACCAACACAACAGAGTACAATGCAAACCTCCTTCACAGCTATATTCTCTAATCTGCCTTACCACCTGGCATGCAGAAAGCTCTTAAATACTCGCTAACTCAATGTGTCCTCAGCACTTTTCACTGTATGACACACATTACATAAACATTAAACAGAAGTGTTTCCACACTTTTCAACAGCAATTATCTGTGCAATTAATTCCTAAAAGCAAATTTCATGCTACACCTAAGTCTGTAAAAGATCTAAAATCAAGTATTTAATAGTTTAGGATCAACTGGGCAAGGTGACGCACATTTGTAATCTCACTATCTGGGAGGCTGAGGCAGGAGAATCACAAGTTGGATCCCAGCCTGGGTAATTTAGCAACATGGTGAGATCCTCTCAAAATAAAATATTAAAAAATGGGTTGGGGGATACAGCTCATTCACAAAGTTCTGAATTGAATCTCCAGCACTGCCTAAAACTCAAACCAAACCAAACCAAAATACCATCAAGCAAAAGTTCAGGATCCAGTAAAAATACTCCTAGGAAAACTTTAAATAAAAGCTATTGTTGGGCATGGTGGTGCACGCCTGTAATCCTAGCTCTTGGGATGCTAAGGCAAGAGATTTCTGCAAGTTTGAGGCCAGCCTGGGTTACACAGTGAGGTCAAAGACAGCCTGAACTACACAGCGAGACCCTGTCTTAAAACAAAACAAAACAAAACAAAACAAAACAAAACAAAGCAAAAGCTACACAGCCAATAAGTTTGTTTAAGGTAAGAATTAAAATTCAATTTCTCTATGATCTTAAAAAAATTGAATTTTTACTAATGTATGCCATGCTGCAGTCTGGAACATTTCAGTGTAATATAAGTTTTTAGTTTTAAACAATTCTCTTGGGTAATTCCTGGAGTTCTGTTATTAGGTCAGTACCTAAAATGTTAAATCAAGGCAATTTAATGACACAATTAACTGAAACAATGCAAAACTTGTGACTGATTTCATAGATATAAAAGATATTGACAATTTTTTAAAAGATGTGCTATGTATGATGTCGCTACTTTCCCAACAACTCTATAAAAACAGATAATGGTTATCTCTATTTCACAAATGAAATGAAACATAAGGTGACCAGTTCAAATATGAACTCGAGCTTAGTAGTAACCACTCTTCTGCACTTTCCTGAATGCTTTACAGAGCAAAGTGAAAACCAGCAAATGGGAGAGCTAATGTAGTTACAAAAGGGATGAGGGATCTGAGTCTACCACCACTAATATTTAGCAATCTAAAATATATACAATACATTTAAGGCTATCTACAGCCATGCAAACACACTACTCAAGTGTGGTTAGGAGTTAAACTCTAGTCTGTAAGCAGCCTAACAAATTAATAAAATAAAGCCCAATTAAACAGAAAAATTACACAAAGGGTTACTCTAAATGTAAAGATTCCCTGGGCACACTCGCATTTTCTAAATAAAGAGAACATGTATTACTTAATACTAAAGAAAACGCCAGGGGGGAAAAAACCACCTACTTTTTAATGCTTAACTAGTTAAACTCTTTTATTGTAAGAAAATCTGGGTTTATACTCGAAATTCATTAAAAGCTGCTTTTACTCCCCCATCATGGAAGTATTACAGAGGAAACCAAAAGACAATTGACGGTTTTTTGGTCCTCAAAAAAACTGACAAAGGTGAATTCTATTTAACAGAATCAGCGTTAAGAGTAATACTTCACTGATTCTCTTAGCAGCAAACCACTATTCAGGATAAACCAAACTATTACAACTTAGTATTTTTTAATTGCATAAGCTTGGAAGCCCTTGAGGAGCAGGTATGCCCACAGAACCTAACCACTCATACTGTCTTGCATCTACCAGACCTTCCTGCCACTGGTATCTGCTGAACGAACAACTAATTGTTTTCTTGTTCTTTACACAAAATAACACCAAACTGCATAGACTAAATGACAGTCTGGAAAAAGTAAATGATTTGCCTATAAACAACTACCCAGCAGCCTCTATGCCATAGCCAAAATGTTTTCAGTGAAATCAAAAGTGTTAAAAGTATAATTATTAAATACATAAATAAATGTAATAATAAGCACACACAACTAAAAGCTAAAAAGTCACCTTTTACCTAGTGGAGGAAAAAGAATGACTGAATCTTTCTACCCTTCTATATATATTTTAATCAAAAATAACTTAGATCTCTTTGGTTACCAATAATCTAGCCAATAATGTTTTATTTTATTCTTTTAATAGTACAAAGTATGGTAGATTACTAGTTTTAGACTAGAATACAGGGCCGGGAGTTTGGCTCAGTGGCTTAAGCACCTGCCTGGCAAGCGTCAGGTTGTGACTTTGATCCCTGGTGCCACAAAAAAAAAAAAAAGAAAGAAAGAAAAAGACCAGAATACACCAAAATGTCTTGTATGCTGCTAGAAATAAGCAACACTAAATTAAGAAAATTAGTCTGCTAGAAAAGCAAATTACAAGCTGGGTGTGGTGGTGCATGCCTTTAATCCCAGCACTCGGGAAGCTGAGGCAGGTGGATTGTTGGGAGTTTGAGGCTGGCCTGGGCTGTAAAGTGAGTTCAAGGCCGGCCTGAATTGCACAGTGAGACCTTGTGTCAAAAAAATAGGGCCAGGGATTTAGCTCAGTGGCATAAGCACCTGCCTGGCAGGTGTGAGGTTGTGAGTTTGATCTCTGGTACCAAAAAAAAAAAAAAAATTGCAAAACAACGTGACAGGTCATGCACGGAGCATAGTATTATAAGGAAGAAACTGCCTAAAACACTTAACATATGAGCTGACACACAGACAAATGCCTGATCCCAAGACTCAGGAGACTGAGGCAGGAGGACTGAGCGTTCAAGGTCAGTCAGGGCTACATACCAAGCTCAAGGCCTGACTAGACTACATAGTGAGATCCTGTCTCAAACAAAAACAAAACCACGACAGCGAAAATAACGAAGATAAATATTAAAACACATACATCAAAAACAAAACAAAGGGCAAAACATCAAAATGCATATGCTAAAAAAGTGGCAGACTTTGTTTCTATTTTCCAACTTTTCTTATGTTTACCATGGCTTCTCAAAAGGAGAAACGTGCTCATTATAAATGGCCAAAAATTAAGAGCTACATCAGTATTAGAGTGCTTCCTTGGTATGCGGATGGCCCAGGTTCAGTCCCAGCAGTACACTAACTAAATAAAAGACAGTTTCAACTGAAAATGTTTCAAAGTCATGCTCTACACCTTAAAATTCTATTAAGAAATTTTGATTCCACTTTATTATGATCATAGTAAGTTGTGAATACAATGGTAAACATACGTTAAATCTTTTTCTAAAAGCCTCAAAAATTTCAAATTTTCATAGATAAATATTTAAGGACATCCACAACTTAAAAAAAAAAAAGCCCTGTTAATCATGCCGATCAATCACCTGTCAACATTCTAATTCATTTCAAGAGAAAACACGCGAAAATCAATGGCTACTACATGGGCTTATTATTTTAGGTAAATAGGTGCACTTTACAAGTTATACTAGAAACTCAAATTATTTGCATTCTTTCCCCTAAGTAAAACACAACCTGAGACTCTTGTCCCAGCCACTACACATCTAGCAGCCACAGCATGTAGGGGATGTAACAAAGTCAAGTCAGATCAGCTTATGGACAAATGCACTACTTACTCATGAAGTAATCACATCACTTGCTACTTTTTTTTAACATTGTAATTTTTTGGCCAATGACCAATGTAAAGAATTTGCTTTGCTTTGTTTTTTTGAGACAGGGTCTCACTATATAATCAGGCTGGCCTTGGACACACTTATGTAGCTCAAATTGGCCTCAAACTCACTGTGATCCTCTTGCCTCAGCCTCCAGATTCCTGAGGTTGGAGGTGTGCACCACCATGTCTGGCAAGAAATTTTTTAAAATCTTTGGCTATGCTGTTTTAACAGGTCTAATTCAGATATAAAAATCTGGCAAAAATCATAGTAAGGCAAAAATCACAGTAAGGCAAAATGAAGATACCTAATAGACCAGGGTATTATTTGGGCAAAAAATGACCTATGCTTCAACTCTCTGGCTACTAAGTTTGCCTTAACTTATTCTGAAGTTAAAATGCCTAGTGGCAACCAAGACAACATAAACACAACATGAAGTCACAAATTTGGTAAACAAAGTGAAAACTGATAATATATATATGTATCTCCACTAATAGGTCCACAGAGCTAAAACAAAACAAAACAAAACAAAACAAACAAACAAAAAAACCAAAAAAACAAACAAACAAAAACTCAAACAAAAAACAGAATTTTTCAAATAACAGCACAATGGAAACCATATAAAATTCTAAAACCCTTCTTAGGGATAGGGAGATAGTGTTGGTACAGCGCTTGCCTAGTTGCACAAGGCCCTGGGTTCAATTCCTGGTACCCTCCTCTCCCAATCAAATGCCTTTCTGATAGATTTTCTGATAGTCTTTCAACCTTTTTTGAGCTTTTAAAAGAAAGAAAAGACACCCTAATTTAATACAACTTAAATCACATGTTTACTGTTTTACAATTAGTCACTATATTCCTATAGAATTATACAATTTCAAAGTTTTCCTCAGAACAATGCATTATAAGTAAAGACCATTTTCAAAAAGAGTATTTTTTTACCCAAACTGCATTTTAACAACTTGGTAGCCAGACTTGGTGGCACACACTTGTAATCCCAGCACTTGAGAGGCTGAGGCAGAAGGATGATCACAAGTTTGAGGCCAACCTGGGCTACACAGTGAGTTCAAGGCCAGCCTGAAATACATAAGACATTCTGTCTCATAAAAAATAATAATAAGAGCTGGGCGTGGTGGCTCACGCCTTTAATCCCAGCACTTGGGAGGCTGAGGTAGGAGGAGCATTGTGAGTTCGAGGCTAGCTTGGGCTACAACGCAAGTGCAAGACCAGCCTGAGCTACGTAGTGCGACCCTGCCTCAAAAACCAGGGCCAGGAGTTTGGCTCAGTGGCTTAAGCGCCTGCCCTGGCAGGTGCAAGGTTGTGAGTTCGATCCCTGGTGCCGCAAAAAAATAATAATAATAATAATAATAATTTAAAAAGTGATTAACCCTAGAGATTCTGTTTATTTTTAAAATTTTATGTACTATGTATAAAAATAAGGCTGTTACTGTTCTAAGAAAGTTTACAGAAAGAAAAACTAATTACACAAGTCAAAATTCAAAGCACTTCTTTAGAGGTACAAACAATATGCTACAAACACCATCATTCAAATATTTCTGACCCCTGCACTGCACTACTAGGAATACAGCAATAAACAAGATAAGGCATCTCTGTCCTGTATTGTGACTAAGGCACAGGCACTGAAAGTGTAGTAAATAATACAAAAATGTTGGGAAAAACAGGAAAGGGGCAACTGATTCTGTCGAGAAAGATCAAAGAGAACTTGTTACTGCTGTTGGTAGTGAATTGGGTCTTAAGACTGGCAAGTATTTTAATAAGCAGAGCACAACCAAAAAGCTACCGGATCTAGCAAATTCATCAGTGAACGCAGTTTCTCCCTAGTAGATGGGCAGAAATCAAACAAAATGAGATGAAATAGTAGTAAGGGAAGAAGCAACATACTATTTAAACAAACAAACAGAGAAAGGATTTGTTGCTCATACAATTTAAAAACAAAAGCTCTATCCAGTCATATAGCAAATAATTTATCTGAACAATGTGAGACATACATACACTTTTATTTCTTCAAATCAAGAAAAACTTCTCTAATTCAGAAGCACAGATTACTCAAACGGCAGGAACAATCCACCCAAAAATCGTACAATAGGAAAACATTCATGGAGCCTAAGACTTCCTGGCCTACAATTCTTTTTGTTTGTCTTTTTTATTTTGATACAGGGTCTCACTATGTAGTTCAGGCTGGCTTTGAATTCTCTATGGAGCTCATGGGGGCCTCGAACTCACAGCCATCCTTCTGCCTCAGCCTCCCTAGTGCTGGGATTACAGGTGTGTTTCACCACACCTGGCCAAGATCATTTCTATTCTAAAGTATACCACTAATTTAGGATTTTCTCTTAGTATTGAAAAATTATCATCAAAATCTACATATCATACCATTAAACTTTTAAAAACCAACAGTATTTAAACATTTGATCAGTAAAGGTAAAACACACAGCCAGGCTCACAGGTAGTGACAGGGATAACTCATAAAAGGTTTAACCACAGGAACAAAATATTCTCTGCCCTCAATATCCCTCTGTTCACTATAAACAACTCTACTCAGTAGTAATAGAAGAGCAAACATGGCCTATGAACCCCAAGATTTTTTCCAAACTATTAAGCAACCTTTGTGAAGCCAAACGTCTCTTCTGGATGAGGTGACTAAACCAGTATGGATATGGTTCACAGTTAGGGTCTCATACTCCTAAACTTTTCCAGTTCAATTAAATTAAATTTAGTTACTAGCCATATAAATGACTTGTGTTTCTGCATCTTCTATTTTCAGATACTAAAAGCTATAAACAATGCAAGATCCTTCACCATCTGTGAATTACTATTCAAAGTAAAATTATGTACCTCTAAATCCTAGAATAACTTAATATCCTAGAAAAACTACTTAACATGTCTACAGGACTCATCTCATATAACCACATTTCATGTTATCTGTTAGAATAGACTAAAGTGAACAGAGCATAAAAGTAAATATTCTGGGCCTTGATGGTAGCACACATCTGTAATCCCAACACTCAGGAAGCTGAGGCAAAAGGATTGCCATGAGATCAAGGCCAGCCTGGGCTACAGAGTGAGTTCAACGACAGCCTGAACTCTATAGCAAGACCCTGTCTCAAAAAACAAACAACAAAAAACAATGCAAAAAAGAAAAGAAACATTCTGCAGTAAATCTTTGGATTTTTACTATGGAAATGCACTGAGATATTGTTAAATAAAAACCAGTATTATTATTGTGGGATGATTTCATTTTTATAAAAAAAATTACACTTGTATAAAAAATATTTGTATAAAGGTTTGCTTAGAAAATGGAAGGATGTATATTGGAGATGGAGAGGAGGACAGATAGAATCGAAGAACATAAAGATGGTGAAAGGAGCAGGTTATGTCATCACATTCTTGTAATCCCAAACATCTGGGAGACTGAAACAGGAGAACTACAAATTTGAGCCCAGCCTGGCTGACTTAATGAGATCTTGTCTCAAAAGAAAAAAAGGAGGTTTTCTGAGGATTTAGCTCAGTGCAAAGGTCCTAGATTTAATCTCTAGTACCACAAAACAAAACAAAACACACACATACACTCTGACCATGTACCTTTTGTACAACAAAACTCCACTTACAAAAGTCACCAAAGAAATTGTTAAGGTCAATCTGTTGGAAAAATTACTTATTTTCATGTATTTGGAAACTCTCTAAGATACATCTGCTCTTCAATAATAAATGTAATTGTCACTTGTATTCCTGTACACATAAAATTATTAATACAATGCAACTTTATTCCTCTTGGCTCACTACTGTCATAGTAAAGACATCTATACATCTCTCATTTACACTTATTCTCTCCACACTGTTCAAAAGTAAATGTCAACATTTCCAATCACCACCAATATTTACTCAGCACCATATGAAAGCATAATGCTGTTGCATATAAAGTTATACCTGCCACCCGGCCTTACAAGGTGAAAAGATGATCTTATATTAATATTCAGAAAGCTTTACATTTAAAAGTCACAGACAGCCTTAATATTATCTAATGCTCAGGGAATTTTTTTAATTATGAAATGTTCTCCAAACAGGCTGACAGTTTCACAAGATTTAAGGAAAACAGAAAGGTATAGAGAGACACTAAGGCCAGAATATAAGCAAATAGTATGTGGGTTTGTAATACCTTAAATGACTTAACTGATAACAAAGCTTATGAATAATAATTATTTAGAAAAAATACGTATGATTTCACCTTCACATTTGAAAAAAACTAAACTCCATTATCTTAAAATTTATTTTAAGTAGCCGGGTGTGGTGGCGCACGCCTTTAACCCCAGCACTCGGGAGGCTGAGGTAGGAGGAGCGTTGTGAGTTTGAGGCCGGCTTGGGCTACAAGGCAAGTGCAAGCTCTGCCTGAGCTACACAGTGTGACCCTGCCTCAAAAAATCAGGGCTGGGAGTTTGGCTCAGTGACCTCAGCGCCTGCCTGACAGGCACAAGGTTGTGAGTTCAATCCCCCGTGCCACAAAAAAAAAAAAAAAAAATTCTAAGTCAAAGCTTGTGGTACATGCATGTTTTGGAGGGGTGATGCTGCGGAATAAACTCACACTACACAAGCCATCTGCACTGAGCTACATCTCTATCTTTTTATAAAAATATTTATTTTGTTACAGTTAATCATAAAGTTGTCTAGGCTGACCTTGAACTTGTGATTCTCCTACCTCAACCTTCTGAATAGCTGGATTACAGGCAGATGCCATAGTGCCAGGCTCAAAATTCAGAATAAAATTTTCTTCACAAGCTGCATTTGTGTAGTAAGTCTACAATGAAATCTGCAGTGCAAATATTAGAAAGGATAAAGATACTCAACATTTAGAAAGACTTACCTCATCACAGTCTCCTTCAACCATGGCATATATAGCTTTCTTGACCAAGTTAGTACCTAGAATACAGATCTAAGTATTAGTAAATGCAAAACATAGTTAGTTCCTTAAAGAACCTACATTACAAAGTTCATAATATGCAAAGATATGTCCCATGTTTCTATCTTGAATGCAGCTACTCTGATATCTTGCACGAGGAAAAAAACTAGATATAAACTCAGAGCTCTTTTTTATTGTTTTTCTGCTTAAAGACAGAATGAAAGGAAAAAAGAAAAAGGCAAACTATGGTATGGCCAAAGCAACCTAGAACTTGTTTAGCTAGCCAAACTTACTACCCAACCTGCGCTTATCCTGCCAAAGATCTTTGCAACCCCTGGACACAAAACACAAGGACAGCCTCCTAAGAACTGCTATGCCTACCAGAAGGCCACGACACTTAGCTGGCTCATACAACTTCAAAGGGAACCTGGGCACAATGATATCTGGCATTCTGAGTGACATCAGAGGTGTGGCTGTAAATGTCTAGGAAAATGTATCCTAGATCTGGGTCAGCTATATCTGATACTGTATATTAAGAGGAAAAACATTACCAAATCTGGTTTTTAAAAGACCCATTTTAGCTTAAACTGTTATTTTGAAACTGTGCATGCACTTAATGAATCATGTAAAATATGTCTCAATGCCAGGATGCAACCCTAAAGCCACTTAGTTTATGCCCTGTGAACCAGCCAAATGACTATCATTTTTAGTGAGTTTTTATCAGCTCTTTTCAACGCATCAAAGATTCATACTTGGTCTGGAAATAATCCCAATTCATAAAAAACCTTAGTAGAAAGCTGGAACACTGTATGTTTTTAAAAGTCAGTTACACCTAACATAACAGGCCAGGAACAGTGGCAGGTCCCTGTAGTCTCAGTTATTTCAGAAGCTGAGGCAGAAGGATCACTTGTGCACAGAAGTTCCAGGCCAGTTTGGGCAACACAGCGAGACTCTGTCACACGCACAAAAATAATGAGCCGGGCATGGTGGTGTACGCATGTAATCCCAGCACTCAGGCTGAGGCAGGGAGACTGCTGTGAGTTCAAAGCCAGCCTGGGATACAAAGTGAGTAAAAGGCCAGCCTGAACTGCATAGTGAAACCTGTCTCAAAGAGACAGAAAGAAAAAAGAAAGAAAGAAAGAAAGAAAGAAAGAAAGAAAGAAAAAAGGAAAAGAAAAACCTAGCTTACTGCCAGGGATTTAGCACAGTGGCACAAGCACCTGCCTGGCAAGCATGAGGTCATGAGTTTGATCTCTGGTACCAAAAAACAATTTAAAAAAAGAAGAGAAAAGAAAAACTAGCTTACTAATTAAATCTATTTATAATGATTTCTCATGACATCGAAGATTGTGTGTGAAATTCTCTGTTGGACAATAACATTCGAATTTAGTTTTAAAACTATAAAAAGATAAAAACTAAATTACACAATACTAATAACTGAGTATTAATATTGGGATCAAAAACTACTTCATGAATAATCACTAAGCTTAAACACATCCCAGAGTCTGATGCATTTAGCTAAGTGTTTACCCATATGATCCTCCACTGTGACAAGATCCAGTAAGTCCTGAACACTACCGCAGTGGTACCTTAAACAAGTTCCACCAGTGACTTAGGGAAATTCTAGTCTTAGCTCAAACAGGGTGAACACAAGTCAAGGAGAAGGGCCTACACATGTGCTATTAAATAAACCACCCGTGGATTCCGACAACCATTAAAAACCATGAGTGCGAGATTAGTGCCAGAAAAGGTCAATACCAGAAGGAGTTGGGAAATAGTAAAAAATAATCAATTTTCTTCCCAGAGGCCATCTTTAAACTGCAACATGATGTGTGACAACTAGCACTAAATAGCAGTAATAATTACTCTGTAACTTTGTCTTGTCTGTAGTTCACTTAACCCAACTGAGTGCCCTCCTAATGCTATTAAAAACTGCAGTACTTCTTGCAGTATATAGTATAACTGAAAAGAAATATGTTTACAAATGAAAACTGATCACCAGTTAATCTCCAAAACATTAATACAGGGAGGGGAAGGGGATGAAAAAAGATTAAGATGTGTTACGTACATGTACCGCAAGCCACAAACATGTACTAATAAAAATCTAAATAAAAATTTTAAAAATAAAGAAAACAATGCCCTTTAAGAACTTTTTAAAATAAAAACCTTAATTTTGTTTTACCTTCAAGTTCATTTCTACATAGTTACATGTAAATTCGTTTTAAAACATGAAATTGAAAATAACTTATTTATCCTTTTACTGAAGTAATATTTTTCTTACCAATGCCATTTCTCCTGTATTTGGAATCCACAGCTAACATGGCTATATAACCTCTGCGGAACATCTTTTTGTGCATATCCAACTTGCAAACGATGGCACCTACACACTCCTCCCCTACCATGGCCTTAAAAATAAACAAACAGTTATGAAGAATACATTGTGCAATTACCCAAGGAAAACAGCAACCAACCAATGGTCAGCATTTCTGAAAGAGATGGAGAAAGAGAAATCTAGCAAGAGAGCAATCACTTTTCAGAAATCTGAATCTCTAACTTCTTCAAGTGTTTCAATTTTCAAAAACTCTCAGTATTCTTTAGAACACAAATTTCTTATACTTATTAAAGCCTAGGGGAAAGACAGAATTTCCACATGGTAAATATTCAAGTACTTCATTACATGCATGAGGTGCTTATAATTACATTTATCTGTAATAAAGACCTACTTAAACTTGGGAAGGGAAAATACGTGAAAAAAATTATTTTAAACACAAACTCCTGTCTAGCTTGGTGGCACAAGCCTGTAAAGCCTGCACTCAGAAGCTAAGGCAGGAGGACTTCCATGAGTTTGAGGCCTTCCAGGGCTACATAATCAGTTCAAGGCCAGCCTGAACAATGAAATGAGACCATTTCAAAAAGTCAAAAAAAAAAAAAAAAAACCTATTCATTAGGTTATACAATTTGCCCATCAGCAGAGTATAACTTTCAATAATAAGCTTTAATAAAAGATAAATGTAAGACATGACACACTCAGATGATAGATTGTATTTGTGAAGTTCAGGAAAAGGATTGCTTATAAATTATTGATTAGATTATATTCAAAGACTTTGTTAGCTGGGCTTGGTGGCATTGTTTATAATTCTAGTACTCTGTGGGACTGACACAGAAAGATCAGACGTTTGAGCCCATCCTGGGTAACTCAGCAATGTAAGTGAGACCCTGCCTCAAAATTTTAAAAAGTTAGTTAAAAGATAGCTGGGGATACAGCTTAGTGTAAAGGTCTTGGGTTCAATCCCCAGTACTGCCAAAAACAAACAAACAAGCAAACAAAAAAACAGAAAAGGTGTTTTGTTATTGTAGTAACAAAACTAAATACATAGCAGTCTCATTTTTTTGGATACTCATGACAGAGGAGGTCATGTCATAAAGCTCTTAGAAAACTATAGCTTGAAATCAGAGCTTTTACAGAATGTTATGATTTTCTCAGTTATTTTAATGCAAATGTCAGCTTTCCAAAGCATTAAAGGCTACATTTTAAGCATTAAAGGCTAAAGTTTCTTTTAGATCTCCAATGTCACCATTGCAAATGGTTTTCAGAATTTCCAACAATGAACAAAAAGTTTTCTAATACTATTCTGAAAGATATAAACCTCCATTTAATGTGTTAGCAATAGTAGTTCTTGTCTATAAACTTACCTCTTTTTTTCCCCTATTTTGACAACAAAAATCAGAAATAGGTTTAAACAGTTAGTAACCAATGTACAATTTATACCTAATACCCATTTTTTTTTTTTTTTTTTTTTTTTGCGGTACCAGAGTTTGAACTCACAACCTCGCACTTGCCCCGCAGGCACTTAAGTTGCTGAGGCAAACTCCCAGCCCTAGTTTTTTGAGACAGGATTGCACTACGTAGCTCAGGCCAGCCTTGCACTCACGTTATAGCCCAAGCCGGCCTCGAACTCACAACGCTCGTCCTATCTCAGCCTCCCGACCTAATACCTATTTTAACCTGAATTTGTTGTAACGTTTTTTAGTTGGTCATTCCATAAACTGATCTTTTACAAAAAATAAACCAAGGCTTCTTTTTAGGTAAGATAATTCTTTTTCACACAAACCTAAATAGGTCAAAAAATTTCTTTTGAAGGACCACTAAATTCATCAGCCTATACAATTATTTATCACACATTCCAAAATTATGTCAAACCTCTCTTCCTATTTTTCCAATTTTTAAATCACACTAAACCAAATTGCTTTCTTCTGAAAATTAAAATTCTTTCCATATTATGACATGATATACACACAAAAGATGATGGGTTGGACAACCCAACTCTGATAGTACCTTTTTTCTTCCTTTTTGGTGCTGGGGATTAAACCCAGGGTCTTAAGCACAGTAGGCAAGCATTATACCTCGACACAATTTTCTCACTGAAAATACTCACTTCAAATAAATGTGTATCTACATACATGTATACATACATATGCACACATATGCAAAGTCATCATAGACCAAATGGTACATTTAAAAGAGCCAGAAAAAAGTTTTGGCCTGAATTCTTAAGGTAGGTTTATGTGGAATAAAAACCTTCTTAAAACTGTGATACAAATCTACAAGACAGATACACCTAACAGTTCATAACACCATTCAAAAAAGAAAAAAAAATTAAAACACAATGCAACCAGATAATAATTTCAAATTAGACAAGAATTTTAAAAAATCTTTGTCCTTTGACCATGATGTAAAAACTAAAATATGCTAGTTCATTCTGTTTTGTTTTGTTTTTAGTACCAGGAATCAAACTCACGACTTCACACTTGCCAGGTAGGCACTGTGCCACTGAGCTATATCCCTTAAAAGGGTATACTGCTTTCTTAAATAAGAACCTGTAGGAGCAAAAATGAAGTTGCACACATCTAAAAATAAAATTACAATACACGAGACACTGTTATTAATAAAATGTTAGTAAAGAAGACTAATACTGAATTTTCTTCTAATAAAGTGCTGACAAATGTCTTCACAACCTTCACTCAGGTGCTTGTGGAGTTTTGCAAATAAAAACTTAAGCACATATTTTTGAAATTCATACTATGTGTTTTTTCAAAGACATCTGAAAAACATCTCTAGAAGGTTAAGACAACTCTACAAGGCCAAAGACTTCTCAGTCAATAAAATAGCAAAAATTATAAATAGTGTGAAACAGAGATTCCAAAATTCAAAGACACTACAAATAGAAAACTGAAGGAAATCAGAAAGTTAAATCTAGGAACAAATAAACAGAAGTTCTACATTATATTGCTAATAAATTTAAGGATTTTTAAAACTGAAAACACTATGAAGTGTAAAGTACAGAGTAATCAACAATGTCTCACATGTGTACTGTCATCTACTTTTTACATCTGCTACATTATTAGGAAGAATTATAACATATGGTTTTGTTAATTAAGTACGGGAAATTCTGTAATATATTCCATTTGAACCATTACGGCTTTCCCAATGGAAACCAGCAACATTTTGGAGGATTCCTATCTTTTGAGACTTGTGTTTATACAAACAACTGCCCCTTGGTGAACGTAATTTTGTGACACAGTAAGTTTCATAAAATGAGTCAAGGTTATGTCATTTTTCAGGATCTTACTTGTTACTATGAGACCAGGAGAACTGGATCTTACCTTTACTCTCTGACACTATCCAGAGATTGAAATATTTTCACTCTGGGTTTTATTTTTTTCCACAGGGGAGGAGGGGAAATTAAGACTACATTATCTATAGGGGTCTTTCAAACGTGACTTAAAGCAAACATAAACAATGATATTTAAAAATTGAGTTCTTACAGGAAATT
The DNA here is from genome assembly GCA_004363535.1 of Dasyprocta punctata. Lineage (NCBI taxonomy): Eukaryota > Metazoa > Chordata > Mammalia > Rodentia > Dasyproctidae > Dasyprocta > Dasyprocta punctata. Next base: position 29,516 of record RJWM01010253.1, read on the forward strand.
CAAATTTAAAAGCATGTTAACATAAAGCACTCAGTTTTTAATGGCCTCTGTTGGTTAACTATTATTTTACTTTTCAAGATCTCCAGATTCACACTTGTACTAGTAAATCTTACAGAGGATTCACTTATGTATATTTCAATTTCTAAGTACTCAGAACTTAATGTTTTCTCTTAATTCAGAACATAATGTTAAACTTTGTCTATTAAAGGATAAAGTACAAATTAACTGATGAATTGGGAGGGCTTTACACTAAAATCAAGGCTAAAGTTTACTAATGCTAAGTTTGCCAGAGTCTAAAGTAGCAGACAAGTTGACCAGACTCAAAAGTTGAGTATCATATATACAAAGTTATCCTTTGAAACAGACAGAAAACATCTATTTCAATTTAAAATGTGATTCAATTATATATTTCTGTGGGTTAACTTACAATGAACCTACATTTTTTTAGCAATTACAATGGCACTTGATATGACATTTGTAACATTTTTTCATATTCATTAAGGAAACCTGTCTTAGAACTTCTATTTTGATACAATGCTATGAATTTCGAACAAGAAGTTTTCTAGAACATAAAACAGTATCTACAGTTTAAAAATACTTAATTGAAGTTTAAGCAAAGTTAACACAATAGCATAATTTCCATTATCTACAATACCTAGGTTATATTTTCAAATTATCACCAAGCTATATAATTCAAAAGGCAGTTTTAAACTATCGTCGAATTGTATTGCAGGAATTACTAAGTGCAATTAAGTCAATGGTCAAACAGTAAAAATAACAGTGGTAGACTTTTTCTCCACGTTATGAAATACTTATTGAAAGCAATTAATAAAATTCAATGGAAACAATTTGTGTGATAGATAACATATACCTGCAACCAATATTTAAAGGTTTTATTCAGACTGAAATTGGGTCAATATTACTGCGAAGAAATTACTGGTACTGCTAACATTATGTAAAAGTATTATTCAGCTTATAGTCAACTTTTTGGTTTACATGTAGGTAAATCTTGTCAATTATACCCCCACGGTCACCATGGTACTAGTGTTTAAGCATATCTACGAGTGGTTTCTTAAAAAACAAAAAATGCGGATAACTAACAGTTTCACACTATACATTCCACAGTTTTTTATTCAACTTTCAGGACTCTTTCAGCAACCAAAAGTTAAAAGCACCTTCTGTCACGGAGCCCAGGAAGCAGGCTGGCTATAAATGTTAACTGTCCTGTTGAAGTAAAAGGAAACCATTCACAATTACTGAAAATGCTTGTAAGATTTAATTCTTCGAGGTGGCCACAGTAAGTTTACTGACACTCATGTTCACCAAAACATGTTTATGCCCACACTCGTCCCTGATTACGCCTGTAATTGAGACATTAATAAGGCCTGCAAGGGAGGCTAATTAACGACGGTTAAACGTGGTTATAAGCTAATGTAAACAGGACCCAAGGACCTCCCCCCCACCCAGTGAAACAGGCCTGGGGCCTCTTACTCTCCTGACAACCCAGATCGTGAGGTCTTACCTTCAAAACAGTTCCATTACCTAACCAGGAACGCGCGCTGGCACTTTACAGCATGTAACGTACTATGAAACGCTGGACACGTCCACTGCCACTCGGCCCTCACTCTCCCTGCCCCGTGGCCTGCATCTCGGTTGGGCTCACCCTCTTTCCATTCCGTCCACTTACCAAGAAGCACAGCTGCGGCCAGTTGTGGATAAAATATCTATACGTATAAATGGAGTAGGGTTCGGACAGATCTTTGGTGATCAGTCTCATGATATCGGGCATTTGGAGCTCGGATTCGTATCGGACGTATCGTATCGTCCGGTCCTCCCCAGGCTCGACCTCCCTGCCCGGGGGGCTCCTCAAGCTGCAGCCGGCGCTCAGGGATGCAGACAGCAGCCGCACCTGCTCGTCGTCGTCCTCAGGCTCGGCGCTCTCGACCAGTCCGTTGCGGGCCGCCGCGGGCTCGCTCGCCGTCGCCTCCACCGGGCCGAGGGGCGCAGTCCTCGCGTGGGGCGGCGGCGGGCGAGTGGGTCTGTCGTCCGAGCGCGCCCCGGCCCCTGTCGTGGCAGTCGCTGGGGGTGCCCCGGCGGGGGCGGCCGCCTCGGCTGCGACCAGGACCTTGCTCTTGAGCGAGGCGGCCGCCCGAAGGTGTCGCAGTTCGGGGCCGATCAACCCGTTGAGCTGTGGCGGGTCCTGCGGCGGCGGCGGAGGGCAGAGCGGGCAGGGACGGCCCCGGGCCGCCGCCGGGCCCGCGCGGCCTTCTTGCTCCTCGTCGTCCTCCTCGTCCTCGCCGCAGCAGGCGGGGGCGGCCCCCGCCGGGAACGTACAGCGGGGCTCGGCCGCCGCCGGGGCCGGAGGTGCTGGTGGAGGGAGGAGGCTGCTAGGCCCAAGCGGTACCTCCGCCATCCTACAAGCGACACACACCGATAGAGGAGGCCGTGAGCGGCCACGCGGGACACGGGCCGGCGGGGGCGGCAGGGCAACAAAGGTAGAAGCCGTCCCTCGCGGAGCAACCCCCCAAACCTACGCCGGGCCCCCGCTCCTCGGCGCCGCCCCGCTGACCCGGCTCCCGTCCGCCCGTGCCCACCGCCGGCCCTGTCACCACAGCCCCGCCCGGTCCGCCTCGCGACTCACCCCGCGCCGGTCCCCGCCGTCAGCAGCTACCGCTGCCGCCGCTCCTCTCCCTCAGCCGCCCCCGCTGCCACCGCCGCCGCTACCACCGCCGCCGCCGCCGCCGTCGCCGTAAAGCGCCGTGCTGTTACCCCGGGTAAAGTTTCCTGGGCCCGCCTTTACGACACTTCCCTGCCTGCCGGCCGCCGGGCGAGGGAGGGGCGGGGTCGGAGGCGACCGGGCGCCGGGAAGCGCGCGTTGTGGCGCGCTGGAGGCGGGGCGTCTCAGCTGGGGTTCCACGGCGCCCGCCCCTGTCTTCAGGGCCGCGAGTCCCGGGGACTCGGCGCCCACCCGGCCCGGCGCGGGGAGGGGGAGCTGTGAAAGACGGGGAGAATTCGGGAACCGTTAGGAAGAGAAGTGTAAAGCTTTGAGCTGTGGGAATAGGAGGATGGCTGTGGACGGCCGAGCGCTCGCGAGGCGAGACAGAGACCAGGTAGTTCCTCCTCCCGCTCCCGCTCCCGTTCCCCCTCTCCCTTCCTGCCCGGAAAGGCGGAGAGGCGAACGTGACCCGCAGGTGCCGAGGCCCGGCTGCGGGGCGCCCTCCGCCACCTCCTCGGGCCGCGAGGCCCGGTCCCTCCGACAGTCCTCGGGGGCATCGCGCGGGTCCGAGCCGAGGGGCAGGGAGATGGTGTGCCACAGCGGCCCACTGAGCAAATTTGATTTAAGAAACTGATTTGAGGGCTGGGGATCTGGCTCAGTAGCTTAAGCGCCTGCCTGGCAGGCGCAAGGTTGTGAGTTCGAACCCTGGTACCAAAAAAAAAAGAAAAAACTGATTTGTGGGGCTGATCACGTGTACCCGAGGTGGAAGTTTTCAGGGATCAAATTCTATAGCTGAACATGTTTGCAGCTTTCTGCCATAATCTAAACTCTTTAACAAGTGGGATATACCGGCATGGTGGTAAGATGCAAGAGTTACAACCCTTATCACTAAAGATTTTATGGAAAACTTTCCACCTTTCAGGAAACAAGTCAGCGTGCAGGGATGATAATTCGTTGCTATGTGCTTAGCACTGTTCTGATTGTCTTATATGTATTTATTAACTCATTTAAGGTTTGTGTCATGTAGAAATATAGACGTTTATGTACAAATAGGCCTATAGAAGCTTGTAAATTCACCTTTGCCTGTAATACCAACAAATAACTCTAAATGAACTAAGTGTTTATAAATACAGGAACGACTAAACTTATGATTCATAAATATTATGGAATATTGCTGTTAATTCTGTTGGTCTATAGAGAAGACTGAAATGGAGATGGCTGTGTATACACTTCCAGTTTCTGTAATTGCTTTGCAAATTACTCACAATTTAGCAGTAGAAAACAATCATTTATTATGCTCCCAGATTCGTTAGGTCAGAAATTCACAGCAGGTTAGCTTTCTGTGCTCCATTATACATGTGTCATTTGGGAGATTCAAAGGTTGAGAATTAGAATCACTTAAAAATTTATTCAGGCTAGTAGTTAATGCTGCATAAGGGTTCAAGGCCTCAGTTCTATTCCTTATGTGGTCCTGTAGTATGGATTGGTTTGGGCTTTCTTGCAGCTGCCTGGCTGTTCTTAAGACAAACGTACAGAGAGACAGAAGTAACTGGCAGAGAAGCATGTCGCCTTTTGCTGCATTGTATATATCCAAGCAGTCACAGAGTTGCATCCATGTTTAAGGGTTGGGGAAGTACTACCTCTTAATAGGGAGAGGTTCTCAACCACCAGGTGCTACCAAAAGCATTGCCGTGGCCATTTTTGGAAAATAGAACATTCCATAAGCACTTACATTGGAAGACCTCCTAAACTCCTACAGGGGAGGGGAAAAATAAACAAGATGTACAAGTACAGTATTATGTCATTATGTTCTTTAAAAAGCACAAAATAAAACCATGTTTTCAAACATGCATACAGTGTTTAAAGTTACATGTTTTTCAAAATACAAACTTTATGAGTGTTACCTGGATGTTCAGGCAAACAACAGTCTGTTCAAATCATGGAGGAAAACTACTCAAATGGCCCTCACAGAATTTTTAAAGAAATGTTTAAAGGTTATTTTTATTTAGAAAAGTTTGAGTCATTCACTTTGGAATAAAACCCACTTCAAAACCATATGATTGGGCCAGGGATATAGCTCAGGGGCACAATGCCTGTCTGGCAAGCACAAGGTCCAGAGTTCAACTTCTGGTACCAAAAAAAATATTGGAAAACCATGTAGCTCCTCGGTAATGAAAGTGGCAGGTGGTCTTCATGTTCTTTTTCTGTTACAACGTGGCTTCGAGCTTGCTTAACTGAATGTTGTCTCAAAGTATTTTTCAGAATTGTGCAGATCTTAATGTCAGGGACAGAGTGTTATCACTTTGATTTCCATCTCTAACACACAAAAGGAGACTTGTTAAACTCTTAACACCAGCAACCTAGAATCCCTATAATGACAAAACCTGGTTTCCTTGATAGTAAGCTAGAAAGGTTTCTTATATCCATGCTCCAGTGACTTCACATTCTAGTTAAAATCCCAATGATAGTTTCTAAATCAACCTAAGAAATCTTCTTTTATACTTAAGAAATTTTTTTGCTCATGTTTACTTGACACGATGATAGCTTTATTTTAGGCACAGATGTAGAATTAGTTCACTGTAATGCTTTAGGTATAGTTGCCTATTATGAGGCTCTAAAAAGACAGCTACCTTCATGAGCAATGACTTACAGGAAAAGAAATGGTCCTAGAGCAGGGGAAGTGTAAGCAGTGATAATCTTCTCTTTGGGTAATTGGTATTTTCATTGCTTCATGATATTCTGAGATGTAACAGTCACTTTTTTTACTGTTCTCTTTTGAATAATCAAAGGACATCTTAATATTTTTAGGAGAAAAAATATTTGTTAAATTAATTAAAATGACTAATAGTAATTTCAAAACAACGTCCTAAAGCAAAGTCCTGAAATTAGTTTAAAAGGAGAAAATTTCTCTCGTTATTCTAACAGCAAGACATTTTTCTCTTATTGCTTGATTTAGAGAGAAAATCTAGCTGTGTACCTACCTATAAGGTAACTGTGGGAATGAAGACATTAATAATGAAAAGGCGCTTTAAATTCCCTTGACTCAGCAGGATGAAATTATGTGCTATAGGCACAAATGCTAAATAATTTAAACATTTGTGTAGTTTTATTGTATACATCATGTGATTCTTAATCCTACTAATCCTATCTATTATACATAAAGCCAAGAATGTATGTGTTCTTTACTTTGTTTCATTCTGGATGAAAGAAAGGGCATATATCAAAATTGAAGGCTATAGAATTTAATCAAAAGATGAATATTAGTATATTGTTTTACTACCGGTAATCCTGGAACACTCAGAGATTCCCATGCAAAGTGCTTTAATTAACAACTTTATTCTTCCCTTTGAATGTGGAGCATGAGTCTGTTCTTTAACCCTATCTTCTTTTGGGAGCACTGACTGGCAGTCACAGTTGTAGGCATAGATTTGTCTGTAGAACTGAGGCATTGGCCCCAGAAAGGGTTGTAGTCAAATGGTCTCCATTTCCATTACTCTCAGGCTCACACTAACTTTTCTTAACCTGCCCGAAGACATGAACGGCTAATTCTCAGACATACACTGCAGCTGGCGAGAAGTGTTGGAGCAAGTCAAATACTCCTCCATATTAAAGTTGTTGAAACATCTTGGTCTCCAGTTTAGCTATGTTTGCAGATGTCAGGCCGACTTTATTGAACAACCACCATCCTTGACCACTCCTTACTTCACACTGTCTTGCTCACATGACTGTCAGTGTCTCTCTGAGAAGAAACTTCATAGGTACACTTGCACACTTTCCACCCCTGCCTATAAATTCATCTGTATCTGAACTTATCTTCCACACCCCAATTTAGAGAGTAGGAGATGGTCCATCCAAATATTTGATGCCTCCCTCAGCCCGTGTTCTTGATGTCATCTTTCAGTCTTTTGGGGACTCAGCCCCTTTGTTTCTACCGCCTGAATTTCCCATGTAACTTTTGCTAGCTGCTGCTTCTCAGTTTAAAAACATGCTCTGTCGGGAGACTTTTCCTGTACCATCCTGTCCCCTGTTCCTCTCCATCACAATTGCTATCTCATCTACAGTGTCCACTGTCTCCACCCAGATGCAGGCTCACCCTCCACCCAACCACTAGCTTCTCTCTCAGCCTTTCCTTTAACAGTGCTTTGGCAAATGTCACCTGTTGTGTCCAAAAGTTAGATCCTTTGGATTCGTTAACTCTCATGCCACTTTATTCCTGTGACATTTCTTCCTGCTATGCTCTTCTTCAGACTTTTCTTGGTGCATTAATCAACTTTCCATTATTTCCTGCCATTCAAACCTTCAATTTAAAATATTCAATTTATGGCTATTCAATATATGAGTGAAAATTCTGAACTGAACTGTTTGCAGTTCCAAGAATGTGCTAGGTAAGTTCTGACTTCTATGTATGTTCAAGCTAACTCCGTGGAATCATCACAGATACCCCTAGTCCACTCCCTCTCTCTTGCTTTCCTTTTCTGTCTTTTGTGCAAGCCCCCAGCCCTTCACATTACTACCTGAAAAACTGACTTCTCCCTGCTCTTGAGTGCTTTGAACTTCTGCAGCTGTACTTGTTTATGGCCTTGCTTGTCTATGCTTTTTCTAGAGAGAAAACTTAAGGGCAGGAATTATATTTTATTCTTCATTCTACTGCTATATGCATGATAAATTACTTTAAAGGCATAAATGCAATATTGACCTTGCTGTGTACTTTGTCAGATTATAAATCTCTCTTGGTGTAAAGCCTTTAACTGAGTTTACTTGTATAGAACTTCTCTTATCACATACTTGCCCTGTTTCCCAGAAAATAAGGCCTAACTGGAAAATAATGAGTCTTGAAAACTAGAAACCAAAAATGCCAATCCTGAGCTGAACATAGCACACACCTGTAATCTCAGCACTCAGGAGGATCACTGCGACTTCATGGCCAGCCTGGGTTACCTAGTGAGTCCAAGGCCAGTCTGAACTGCATAATGAGACCCTGTCACAAAAAACAAAACCAAAATACTAGCTCCAGTTAAGCTATCCTTGCTTCTACCTGCCTTCCAGAGTAGCTGCTAAACAAGAGTAATTCAAGTAGGCCAAGGACATGCCGAGTGGAGCTGACATTTTTGATCTCTAGTTTTCAAGGCTGATTATTTTCACTTTGGTCTGGTTTTCTGGACACTAAACACAGTGGTATACTTGGGGCTTAAGATAACTTTTCTTATAATGACATATAGATGTCTTTTTATTATTAAAATGAACACTGAGGCAGTGTGTTCAGGTGACAACATAACAGTCCATATTTGCATGATTGACTACATTATTTTGGCAGTAGGTCAACATGGCCTTCCTGAAATGTTTTAATGAAGGGATATTGTTCATGGGGACTAACTTTGTGAACTGGTTTGTGAAAAGTAAGTGACTTTGTAGACACTATTTGAATGTTGATTAAAGCACAAATTATACGAAACAAAATACTGGTTTGTTTTCATTCTTTTTTTCCTGCATGAGAAAATATAGAACCCACCAAGATATTGAAAAACTAGGTTTAAGGTCGGAAATGGTGGCACACCTCTGTAATCCCATGACTTGGGAGGCTGAGGCAGGTGAATTTCTGAGAGTTCAAGGCCAACTTGGGTTACAAAGTGAGTTCAAGGCCAGCCTGAACTACATAGTGAAACCCTGTCTCAAAAAGGAAAAAAAAAAGTTTAGAAAGGACAAAGAAAAAAAAAAAGGTTGTTGCAAGACTCATGGGGATAGGTAAGTCTATATTCCTAATGTATTTTTATTTGTTATTCACTTTAAATGTTTATACAAAGTGTCAAACCTAGATGCAACCATAATGAAATAGAAGGGACTCACTAGCCAAGCCATTTGTAATGTCATATTGGTGCAGAATAAAGGAAGTCTTGGAGAAGAAATGTATAAACATGCAGTTGCTTCTCCAAGTTCCCATGGGAGAAACCTTTGAAGTGCAGGGAGTGGCTAATGGTTCCTTTGATCTTCTGAGTCTTTTTGCACTTCAGGGAGCTTTGGAGGAAGGCAATTTTGCTTATCACAGGGACCTATTGTTAAGCAAAAGAAAAAGCAACTTCCTAGGTCTATTGAGCTAGGTGGTGCAGGTGAGGGGCTTTGCCAGACCAGCTGTCAGAACTGCCACGTAGGCCCTCTTTTTCCAGAGATAATTCCCTGGCATGGCGGGTTCACCTCTCCCCTAATCCATGTCAAGTACTGTACTGTTAGTTAATTGCCACTAGCCTGTTCTCTAGTCTTAAAACATTCTTTGAAGTAACTACCTACATAGAAAAGAGTTCATCTTATAAAGATTTTTAAAATAATTCTTATTGTTTTAACTGAAGCAATACCTGCTCATTCAGAGAAATACTGGAGGGAAGAAATGCATCTTATGCAAACAATAATCCCAGTACACATTTCGATGCACTTCCTTTCCATCTTTGTGTCCTGAACACAAACGTCAGCTTATTCTGCATATGGAGTTTGTGTACTTTAAAAAAACTTATTTGAACATTATCTCATCTTTAAAGATTATTCATAAACATTTTATGAATATTGTTGGATGAGTTTAAGGATTAGAAATAATCTGTCAGTGTGTCAGAATGGGTTGTGGTTTATTTATTTATTTGCCCGTACCAAATGCTCAAAAAACTGATTTGAAAAATCTCTTTAAAGTATTTAACACAGTTATCCATAATATGTATTAACTGCAGGATTTAGGACTTCACACCAAGCAAAATGCTTGTAACATCCCATAGCCACCACCATCACAACTCATGTATCATCTTTATTTCAATACTTACTAGCGTCAGTTGGGGAATCTCTTTAAAGAGTTTTTGGGAGGTCAAATATAATCAGGTTATCTCACTTATTCACCCACTTATTCAGTTAATATTTGTTGCTTCCCTACTATGCATTACAAATATCAAGGAGGCCAGGACAGACATACTTAGCTCTTGCCCTCATAGATTCTACAATCTAGATAAAGAGCCAATTAAACCAAACTTAAATAATATTCAGGAAAGACTATAATAGGAAAAACAGTGACTAGGAATAATGCACATAGCAGGGACAGCTAAGGTTTCCCCACAAAAGCAATGTTTAACAATACCTGGAGGATAAGCAGGACTTGGACAACAGAGAGGGTTTGGGTCTGTTTTGAACCAAGACAACACAAGTAGCAAAACTTGGCAAAGTCCAGGAAATCTGAAAGACAAGGAGCCAGGGTGGACCCAGGGCGGTATGCAAGCAGACATCGGAACACCAAGGCATTTAGAGCTTATCTCAAGATACTGGCAATCTGTGGGAAATTTCTCCCATTATAGGCAATGATGCATGCCTGTAATCCCAGCTACTCATGAGGTTGAGGCAGGAGAACTGCAGATTCAAAACAAGCCTGAGCCACTTAGTGAGATGTGTTAAAATTTAAAAGGGGCTTGAAAGCCAGGCATGGTGGTGCATGCCTTTAATACCAGCACTCGGGAGGCTGAGGCAGGAGGATCATTGTGAGTTCGAGACCAGCCTGGGCTACAAAGTGAGTTCAAGGCCAGCCTGAACTGCATAGTGAGACCCTGTGTCAAAAAAATAGGTTGGGGATTTAGCTCAATGGCATAAGCGCCTGCTTGGCAAGCGCGAGGTTGTGAGTTCAATCCCTGGTACCAAAAATAAAAATAAAAATAAAAATAAAAAAAATAAAAGGGCCTTGCAGTGTAGCTTAGTGGGAGAGCAGTTGCCTAGCTTGTATGAGGGCCTAGGTTCAGTCCTCAGTACCACAAAACAAACGAAAAGGACAGCAACAACTTCACTGATACATGTTGGGCATAACAACATGAAAAATACAGACAAATGAAAAACCGATCTAATGGTCTCACTTTCTACCACCAAATGGCATCTATTAATATTTTGAAGCATTTTGTTTAGTCTTTTTTTTTCTTTTTGTGATGCTGTATATTTGAACCCAGTTCCTCATGTGTGAGCCACATCCCCCAGCCTTCTTCGTTAGTCTTTGTCTGCAGTTTTAAGGAGGAAACTGTTTTTAGCCATTGTGATATGCACTCTCTCTCACACACGTACACATGTATTTATATCCTGATTTTTCAAATTTATCATAAATCCATTATAGAAAAAGATACAATAAAATTGTAATCACTGCAAAGGATTCCACTGTATGATTGTATCCCAATCTAACTTCAACATAGGGAAAGGGGTAAGTGTTGACACGATAAATAATGCTGTGATGAGAAGTTGGGCATAAAATTTTTTGGTGCTTAGGATTGTGCTCTTAAAATCCTTTTTAGCAAATCTAATGATCTTTTTTAAAAGGTCTTTAATATATATTACTTTATTTGTTTACAAGAGCCAGTATTCTAAATTTTACATTTCCACGAGCAACTGTGAGTACCTGTTTTAATTAGGCAACATTAAAAAAGAAAATTTGGCCAAATAATGCTAATATTGTTTTTATATATCCATGATAGTAACTAAGCAAAAAGGAGAGATCGACTCTGGTGCGCTTTTATAATCCAAGCACTTTGGGAGACTGAAGCAGAATTGAAAGTTTGAGCCCAGCCTGGGCAACATCCTGACTTAAAAAGACCTTATCTCAAATTCTTTTTAAAAATACAAACTTTTTAAAAAAGACGTGATGTAATTCAGTGTGAAAGCCCTGGGTTCAGTTCCCATACAGGAAAAAAAAATAATAGACAAGACAGACCTATAATGATAGACTAATTGGGTATATCTTGCATAACTTAGTAATGCAAGATATAGTATCAGGGTTTTAGAGTTCTTTCACATTACTTAAAAATTTCCTTTACCTATTTCTGTTTGACTTCTGCTTTTGATGTCAGGCCTCAGTATTTAATACATGAATTTAGAGATTTGAAGGAATATGATGTATCCCTTGAAGGAATATAATGTTATATACAAATCATAGCATTACTAATATTAGTTTCTGATTTGATCTGTGTAGATTTTTTTGTTTTTTGATTTTTGTCTTTTTGAGGCAGGGTCTCGCAATGCAATTCAGGCTGCCCTTGAGCTCACTTTGTAACTCAGGCTTGTCCCAAGCTCACAATGATCCTCCTGCCTCAACCTCCCAAGTGCTGGAATTACAGGCATACACCATCAGCTGTGATCTATGTGGTTTTGAGTATATGGCTTTGAAGTTTATTTAGTAGTGCATTAATTTTAGATGGAAAAGTTAAAAGTTGAATGAATCAATAAAAATAATGACTTAACTAGAGAAAACACAAGAGGGCAATGTTGTACAGCAATAAAATATGCTTGCATAATATAAAAAATCAACATTTTTAATCAACTATTTTTTCAATAGACATTTAAGATCTTATTAGTATGTATTATTTTTATTAACATAGAGTAGTTTTGCAAGGAAATTTCAGTATCTATAAAATGCATTTTACATGCTTTGGAGTTGTGTATTTTTTCTAAATCCAGGAAGAAGTAAATCAATTTATGTATGTATGTATTTTTTTGAGACAGGGTCTTGCTATATAATTCAGGCTGGCCTTGAACTCGCTATATAGCTAAGGCTGGCCTTGAACTCACGAAGATCCTCCTGCCTCAGCCTCCTGTGTGCTGGAACTACAGGCATGCACCACTATTCCCAGCTTAGTAAATCTGTTTTTCATTGACTACGGAATATGTTGCCTGGTTTCAGTTTGCAGAAAACCAAGGAACTAGGGCTTATGTATAAAAGACACACAAAACTTTTTTTTTCTTTAGGATTTACTACACATTTTTTTCAAGATGGACATAGCTTAATTTTTTTGATTAAGAATATTTGATATATTAAACTTCAGTGAAAGACTAGTTTTTAAAATAAAAGAACTAATAAGCTTTTTTTTTCTTGTACTAGGAATCAAACTCAGGACCTTGTACTTGCCAGGCAGGCTCTATGCTGCTAAGCTACATGTACAGCCCAGTAAGTTATTAAAGGAAGAATCGCCCAGTAAGTTATTAAAGGAAGAATGATCAGATCATTAAACACTTTAGTTTTCTGATGCTTAAATAGAACTGTAATTTCAATTAGTTCACTAAGTCTAGAAAATTAAGAGTATAAAAAATAATAGATTTAAGGCAGTGCATGGGCTTTTAAATGTACACATTTCCCAGATCTTGATTTCATCCACAAAGCAAATGCAGAGCTAGCATCTGTGTAGTCTTACCATTCCCTATTGTTTTCCCCAAAAGCAAGCTTATTTGGAGTTTCTGTGCCAAACAGCATAGGGAAAAAGAGGAGAGGGAGAAGAAAGAGAGGAGAATGAGAAAGAGAGAAGGAAGCAGAAGTGAATGTTTTTCTGAGCATTTGGTAAAAGCAATCCTTAAGAATTATGTGATAAATACAATACCTGATACTTAGAAAAGCAAGTGTACTGGTGTCCTGGTTAATTGTGCCGAGTTCAAATCCCCCATTTTTTTCTGTGTATTAACTATGGGACGTTAGGCAAGTTTCTTAACTTTTCTATACGTTATTTTCTGAATTTGTATAGTGCACTTAATGGCACCCATCTCCTAAAGTTTGTCATGAAATGTAAATGAGTATCTAAACGCTTAGAGCGTTGTTGTGTACAAGGTAAGTTTTATGTAACTGTGCTTTTATGCAAGGGAGCCTAAGAAAATCACTGAAGGAAGTAAACAAAGGACTCAGATAATCAGAATGTAAAATACAGGCAAGAACCTTATTGAACAGGCAGAAGATGATAGCTAGCAGGACCTATAAGAAGACACATTCGGATTATAACTATTTTTCAAGCTACACTTGGCTAAGGATTTTCCTAAGTTCCTAGAGAGAAGGAATGAGAAATCTGCAGCAGCAGCTTACTGCATGCTGCCACAGTTTTGCTCATGTGCCTGTGAGCTGGGTATGGTGGTGCGTACCTGTAATCCCAACACTGGGAGACTGAGGCAGGAGGATCACAAGTTCGGACCCAGTCTAGGTAGCTTAGAGACTTAGAGAAAGCCTGTCTTAAAATAAATAATATAAAAAGACTGGGGAGGTAGCTCTCATTGTGAAGATCCTGGATTCTATTCCTAGTTCCACCACACACACACAAAAAAACCAAAACCAAACAAAAAAAAACACCAGCCCAGCCAGCTTCTCCATTATGAGGAATCCTTAATCATTCTTTTTTTTTTTTCTTTGTACCCAGGATCAAACTCATGACCTCATTACCAGGCAAGCACTTGAGCCACTGAGCTAAATCCCTGGCCTCTCTTTAATCATTCTAAAATACTTTTAATTCTCATTTAACTCTCCATTAAAAAGCCCTTGAGTTCCAGTACTGTGATGCACAGGATCACAGCTGGTGGGTATTATTTGAACAAGGGTTAAAATGCAGGGTTTTCCATGAGAGCAAATGAAATAAACAGCACCTTTGTAGGTGATATTGTTTAAGCAAGGCTTCCTTCTGCCATACGCAGTATGTCTTACAGAGCATTCAGTGAGATCATTTTCAAAGTCACAAAATATTGTCTCTTCAGAAAAGAATAATCCTGAAGTTGGAAACTCAAAAGACACAAGTTCTAGTCCAACCACTGCCAATGCTACTTTCTAAGAAGACAAGTACTCTCCGTGATTTTATTTGTTCCTCGAGTAAGATTGTTGTTGTTTTGGGGATTGAACTTACAACCTTGAACTTACCAGGCAAGTGCTTGAGCCACTGAGCTAAATCCCCAGCCTTCCTTGAGTGAGTTTTTAATTCCTATTGTCATGATTTCTGAGTTGCTTGAGATGTCTGAGTGAAAAGTTAATGAATCATTAAGAAAATTGTAGGTACAGTAGTGCACAACTGTAATCCCTATAGTTGGGAGGCTGAGGCAGGAGGATTGTGAATTCAGGGCCAAACTGGATCACATGGTGAGCCCTTGTCTCAAATGAACTATTAACTATATTGTTGTGGTCTGGGGATGTACCTTGTTGGTAGAGTGCCTTCCTGGCATGCACAAGGCCCTGGCTTTGATTCCCAGCACAGAAAAGAAAACTGTCAATTATATTGTACTTCTGACTTGTATTATTACATCTTTGTTTTAATTTTCACTTAAGAAATGATTATGGAGAACCAGGCATGGTGGTGCAGTCCTGTATTCCCAGCACTCAGGAGGCTGAGACAGGAGGATCATTGCAAGTTTGAGACCAGCCTGGGCTACAAAGTGAACCCAAGGCCATCCTGAACTGCATAGTGAGACCCTGTCTCAGACACACACACGTACAAAAAAATGATTGTAGAAAAATAAATGTGCACATTTTTATAGAGATCATTTAGAATGCCAATAAGAATCTCTATTATATCTTTGCTGTACTTGAGCAGCCCTGAGTTCTGTTTGGAGTCAAGAGCAGCCAGTGTTGGGAAGGATTTTGCAAGTGGAGGCTGCCTGATTGACTATTATAATGTAATTTTGTCTTGGTGAGCTACCTAAAGCATACACCTTTAACTTTCTAGGTTCTGGCATTTAATTTCCAGGTTCTGGTCCAAATGGATCAAATCAACTGCATTTACAAGAGACTCTTATATATAGGTGCCATACTCTGTAAAAGACAAACATGGTCCCTATCTGTATGGAGGCTAAGAGAAAAAAAGCATTAAACAAATAATTGTATAACTAATTATTAAACTCTTGAGTAAAAAACATTCTGGGAGCTGTAGAGCATATGACGGTGTGTGACCATTAAACAGATTATGAGGGAAAAGTTTTTGAAGTGGCCTTTTCACTTAGTTATATAAGAGGTATCATACTGTAATAATTTGCTGTCTCTGCAGTTAATGTGCCTGTTCCACAGATTTATAATTTACAGTGTCCCACTTTAAATTGAATCTTAATCTTTCATTTTTCTATACTTTTATACAAGCTACTGTCTATTGTTGGAACATTATTTCCTTAAATACACTAATACCACATTTCAAATTCTGTAGAGTTCTTTCAGCTTAATAGAGTTTCAGCTCTCATTATATGTTCATATTGTTAATCAGTCTCTGAATTTGTAGATTCCTTAGTGCTCTCCTGAAAACTCAAGGCCAAAGCAAAATAAGCCATTAGGAAGTTGAAGTATACTCTCATCCAAGGCCTGTGCCTTGAGAATGCAGGAATAGCACAGAGTTACCCAGCAGTGGTATAAAAATTTATAACAGCATTAGCCAGAAGATAAAAACAACCTACGTGTCCACCAACAGATAAATGGATAAACAAAATGTGGTATATATCTACTATGGAATGTTACTCAGTTTTGAAAAGAAATGGAGTTCCAATCCATTCTAAAATGTGAATGAACCTCAAAGATATTATGTTAAGTACAATAAGCTAGATGTTTCTGTTAAACATGACCTGGGCCCACACAGGTGGACATCAGGAGATGGATGGGAAAAGGTAAGATCCATAAAGAATCTTCAGGATTACAAAGGGTTTTCAGTATGAGAAAATACTTCTTACAAAATTATTAGAAACGTATGTGTCTTAGTTTCTTTCCTTGTAGCCAAGTCAAAATACCTGATACCCAAGGTTAAAGGAGGAAAAGTTTATTTAGGTGACAGTTTGTAGAGATTTCAGTTCATTATCAGCTGGCTCCAAAGTAGGGTGGTGTGGCAGAGGGGTATCACAGAGGAGAAACAGTCCATGGTGGGCAGAAGGTAGCAAGGCAAGCAAGGAAACTTAGTAACTTCTTTCTGCCAGTTTTATATATCTAAGTACCAGGATTAGGGTAGTGCCAAACCAATCAGTGGGCTGACTTAATCATCGCACACCCTTGATCCCAGCACCCATAGTTATAGAATTGCAGTGTGGATCAGTCACACACTCTAGATTTAGTCACCTCTGAAAAAGCCCCACCTCTGACTGCATGAGGCTTTGAAGGGGCATCTAGACACAAGCCATAATAGTATGTCCAATCTTTTTCTTCTTTTAACGTCTACTTGACTTTGTAGAAATATTTTCTGTCAACACAGAACATGCTTATGGTTTTGTATCTGGGAGTGGGTGGAGATTTATTTTTTAAAAAAGTGTATGTCTTAACATTAGCAAACTTTCTAAAGGCTTGTTTTATGATTTGAAAGAATCTTAAAATATACAATTATTGTTGAAATATTATAAGTTGTTTGCAGATTTTTATTATTTAAAACTATAAAGTAATACGCCTTCAATTAAAATCAAAGAAAATCACTAGGAGCATTTTTGCGAGTTTGAAACCAGGCTGGGCTACAAAGTTAGTTCAAGGCCAGCCCGAACTGCATAGTGAGACCCTGTCTCAAAAAAAAGAAAAAAAAAAGCATATCTGAAAGTTTCCCACCTGCCCTGCTACAGATATTTCCTCTGAAATAACCAGCATTAACAGGCCCATCTTTTTTTTAAAGTCACTTTGCATTTTCCTGTGAGCAATAAGAACATAATAAGAAATAAAATAATATATGTTAATAATACATTAATAGCAAAAGGTTAAACCTGTTTTACTGTAATTTGTTAAAGTATTCGGAAAAAAAATCTAGTATTACTTACATTGTGAGATTTATAAGTATTGCTTCTTTTTCCTATAGCCATAGGTGAAGTATAAAACAGAACAATCCAAAGTCTAAAGACATGGTCTTGTTTGTATCTCTCTCCTTTTTCATTGCAAAATCCTATAGGGGCGGAACCCTGTCTGCCTGGCCATTGTGGCCCCAGAACCTAACACAGCCCTTGGTGCGTTAAGTGCCAGGTAAATTCTCTACTGGGTAGTACGTGTTATCTTGAATTGGTAGCATTCGTAGAATTTGGCCCCAGGATGTGCATTCTAGGCTACCACTCACTGTTAGTATAAGGTGTTAAAATGACCTATTTAAAAACCACCACTAGTGACCATATGATGAAGGCCAGAAGCCCCTGCCTGCTAAGATTTCAGGGATTCAGAGTATGAATTATGTGTGGATGGTTCCCAAGCTCAGGGGTGGAGGTAACATTCTTCTACATCAGATTTTTAAACTGTGCGCCATAGGCTTCACATGATCTAGGAATCCTAGGTGGTTTTCAGACATGAGTCTGGAAAGGGCCTTTAGAATCTGGCCATTGCAGCTTTTGAAAATATTGGGTAGAAGCGTACTTGTGTGCCTAGGACAGTGTCCCAGAGCAGATGCAGGATTGCTTTGTTGTATAAATGTGGATAAGCACAAAGAATAAAGTCAGCTGATTTAATTAACCCATATTTTTGACTAAAAACTCATATCCCTGAGTTTCAGCATTTAAAAATCAATGTTTTGAAATATATTTCATAAAATAATATTTTTTAAACTTATAAAAATGCTTTTATGCTTTTTAAAAGTTACTTCAAGGCATACCTGGAGAATGCTATTCATTACCCTCAACACAGAAGAGGCATAGAAAATTCACCATCTATCCAACTGGCTATCCTGGGGCCAGAGCTCAGAATTCTGTGTCAGGCTATTCCCAAGATACCTGATGGGCATCATGGACTGGAAGTTTCTACCTTGGATCCATTGCTAATTGTAAGAAATATTTGACTCCCATTATTGGTTTAGTTAATCAAAGATAATCAGTTCCAACTTGCACGACAACATTGGTTGTGGTTTTCTGGAGCTCTGCATTGAAAATGTTGAGACTGAGCTCTGTCAGCAAGTGCTAGGGTCCTGAGCCACACCTGTCAAAGGCTTTCAAGGGAAGGAATGCACTTTTTTGTTTATCCTGTTCTAAATTAATTTTAAGGTTCTTGTAACACTACAAGTCTGTAGAAACATGGAAATATGTTAATGATGTAAAAATTATAACATATAAGCCATTTGCATGTTTACATATTTTAGCATAGAAAAGGTCCTAGAAAGGTATTCATTAGATCGTTATATGATTCCGGGTGTTAGATCTAAGGGTGTTTATTTATTTTTGCCTTTGTTTTTTGTTTTTAAATCAGTGATTGTACATTGATTTTGTAATAAGATTGTAAAGTATTTTTTAAAATACCTGATTTTAAAAGCAGATACAAAAACTGGGCATGGTGGCGCACACCTTTAATCCCAGCACTCGGGAGGCTGAGGTAGGAGGAGCATTGTGAGTTCCAGGCTGGCTTGGGCTACAATGTGAGCGCAAGGCTGGCCTGAGGTACCTAGTGGGACCCAGTCTCAAAAAACCAAGGCCGGGAGTTTGGCTCAGTGGCTTAAGCGCCTGTCTGACAGGTGCAAGTTTGTGAGTTCGATCTCCAGTGCCACAAAAAAAAAAAAAAAAAAAAAAAAAAAGCAGGTACAAACCGAGAAAGGTAGTGCACACCTATAATCCAAGTACTTCAGGGGCTGAGGCAGGAGGATTGTCCTGAGTTCAGGGCCAACCTGGTTTATATAACTGAGTTCAAGGCCAGCCTGTACTACATATGAGACCCTGTCTCAAAAAACAAAACAAAACCAAAAAAAGCAACACATTTGCAAGTTACAGATTGTAAGCAGTACACAGTAGCCCACCTTATCTGCAGTATTACTTTCTATAGTCTCATTTAACTTTAATCAGTCATAGTCCAAAACTATGGAATGGAAAATTCCAGAAATAAACAATTGATAAGTTTGAAATTATTTCCCATTCTGAACAGTGTGATAAAATCTCTCATCATCCTGCTCTAGCCTAAGGTGTGACTCATCATTTGTCCAGTGTATGCACACTGTATGTGTACCTGCTCATTAACTATTTAGTAGCCATCTTTGTTATCAGGTCAGCTGTCCCTGTAGCACAGCACAAGTAGCCCTTACTTTACTTAATAACAACCCCAAACACACAAGTAGTGACACTGGCAGTGTACCAAAGAAGATGCAAATGCTCCCTGAAAGTGCACTGTGAAAGTTCTTGATTTAAAAGGGAAGATGTTTGGCATGGTGACATGTATCTGTAGTCTCAGCTGCAAGCGAGACTGAGGCAGGAACTGGGCTTGAGCCTAGGAGTTCAAGGACAGCCTGGCAATATAGTTAGATCCTATCTCTTAAACAGAAAGAAACAAGGAAGGAAGGAAAAAAGGAATGAAAGAAGGAAGGAAAGAAAGAAAAAGGAAGAAGAAAGAAGGAAAAGAAAGAAATGGGAAGAATTCTGAGGTTGCTGATAACTACAGGAAGCAGAAAAAATTTTTACCAGGGAAATTATTAAGGAAAATAAATTTATGCTAATCTTGCTATCAGGCCTCCCACTGCAAAAGTGATGGCCACAGTGAGTGAGAAGTGCTCAGTTAAGACAGAAGAGGCATTAATTTGTAGGTGGAAGACTTTAATGAAAATATGTTCTGATTGTTATAAATTTGTATTTTACTATGAGTTATTGTTGGCAGCCTTTTACTGTGCTAATTTATAGATTAAACTATCATAGGCATATATATAGATGAAAAATAGTATTATAGATAAGGGGAATTACCATAAAAATTAACTTTAAAGTTATTTGAATCGTGTTAAATGAATCATTTATTATACATAGCAAAATGAATGTAACACCACCAAAAACTATATTATGTATACAATAGATTCTGCCAAAAAATTGTATTAACTTTTAAAATTTAAAACAATAAAAATTAAAAAAATAAAACAATATTATAAGCATCTGGTAGAATTTCCAACAGTGTACAATATTCTAGAATGAAAAGTAATCTTACTCCCATTCAAGATTATGAGTCTTCCTTTCAAAAATAACTATAATTACTTATTTATTGCATATCATTACAGAATAGTCATGTGACATATACATGTCTATTATATGTATGTTAATTACACATTCTTCACCCCAAATAGAAGTTTACTATATAGAGCAGTGTCTGTGTTTATTTACTCTCATTTGATAATATATATTTGAGATATTTTCTTATCAACTGTGTAGTGTTCCTTCATTCTTTGTATGGACTAATATTTCATGTTAAGAATTACAATCTGTTGAATTAATCTCTGTTCATTGATGTGTGTTCCAAAATTTTTAGCCATTTTGCACAATGATGCCTTGAATAGAATTGTACATGTATCTTTGAACACTCACGTGAGTATTCAGTGAGGATAAATTTCTGGAAGCAGAATTGTTAGGTCAGAGACATACGCATTTTAAATTTTCATAGACTTTTTTTACAGTACCTCTCAAGTCATATCCATGTTCATCCTCACTGATAATGAAAATGTACATATTGTTAAATCAATGCCAATATGGTATATTATCAAACATGGATTTTATTTTATCTTGCAGTTGACAATGTTAACTCCTTTGAGTTTATGTTACTTTAATATGAGTAATGTGATACCTGTTCAAATTATCTTGTTCTTGAAATTGCCCGTTTGTGTCCAGTTCTCATTTTCCATTGTTTTTTCCCTGAGCATTCCAGAAATGGTTAATGAGTTAACAGATTATTACACACCTAAAATTAATTTCTTGTAAGTTGCCATTGAGATTTTTAAAAAGGTAATCTGTTCCACTAAATTCAGTGCACATTAGTGGGAATCTTTCTAAATGCAGGAATGTACATGATGGGAAAAGGGGACAAAAAGATAAACTGGATAAAAGATATCTCAGTTCACTATTTAACAGGGGGAAAAAAGACCCTCTTAAAATATCAAGGCTGCAGGAGAGCATAGAGATGTAAGGGCTTCCTTTAAACACTGAAATCAGGTACAGCCTGACAGAGCAAGTGCCAGCGCCTCAATTTGAAGGTGGCTGGGTTAGATTTTTCAGGCTGCAGTAACAAAGTAACATAGGCAGTGTGGCTTACAGTAACAGAAATTTATTGTCTCACAATTCTGGAGGCTCAGGGTCCAAAGCTAAAGTGTTGGCAGGGCCATGATCCTGCTGAGACTGGGTAGGACTCTTCCTCATCACTCCCTAGGTTCTAGAGGTGGCTGTCAACTCTTACTGCACCATCGCTGGCTACTGCATCACTCCAGTGTCTACCTCTCTCATCACATAGCTGTCTTCACTTCATCTTCCCTCTGTGCATGCTGATGCTAGTATTCATTATTATAATGAAAATATTAGAAGTATGAAAAGTATTAAGATGCCAGTGTTAGTTATTATAACTCTATATTGTTATTACAGTGAAATACTTGAGGCAGGCTAACTGTAAAGAAAAGATTTTTAGTTCATAATTTGAGTGATTCAAAGGCAAGCTGTAAGTGTTGGCTCCCTTCTGGTGAGGACTTTATGGCTGATGGTGTCACAGTGGCAGAGGACATGTGAGAGGAAGAAATTGCATGGCAAGATAGCAAGCCAGAGAGGCTAGGGTCCCACATTCCTTTCTGTGGCACTCCCCAGTCTGCCACCTCTTGCCACCACACCAAGCCTCCAACATGTGAACATACTGGGAAACACAGCTGCCAAATGACAGACATGCCTTTAAATAAGTGTAGCATAAGGAATAAAAAAGAAAAAGTGTAACATTCAGATTAGATTAGAGGCCACCCTAATGACCTCACTTTAACTTGATCATCTGCAAAGACTCTTATTTCCAAATAAGTGCATTCATAGCTACTAGAGACTAAGATGAACAAATCTCTTGGAGATACACAATTCAACCCATTTCTGTAGAGGAAAGTGGGGGAAAGTTGGTGGCATTGATGTGAGGCAGCTGCTTAATTTCAGAAGAGAAATGGGTAAGCGTCCTGCAGAAGAGACTAGGTGGGTAGAGATTTGCCATTCACTTTTATCAGGCATGTCCAGAAATCAACTGTACTCTTTGGAGTTCTGGGAGAATACACTGTAAGTGAGGGTCTATGGGAGAGTGTCTTATGCCTATCTGCTCTCCAGGGAATGCGCAACCATTTGAAACTTCAGTCAGGGCTGGGTATTTAGCTCGGCAGCAAAGGGCATGCCTGGCAAGTGCAAGTTCATGAGCTTGATCCCTGGTACCAAAAAAAAAAAAAAAAAGAAAAGAAAGAAAGAAAGAAACCAGTCAGATGAAAGATCTCAATCACCAGTGCCTTGGGGAGATTACTTTGCAACTATCTGGAGGATGACTTGCATGAGGAAACAGGTGGAGGCAGGAAAATCAAAGAAGAAACCATTGCAGCTGCATCAGAGAAGTTAGGCAGCAAACCTTGACCTTCTAAAGACTGTGGGTCAGTGGCATCTCACTCTTCCTCAGACCATCTACAACATAGGTATGAAAGCTCTACTTGCTTAGGATTTGCAGATTCCTACCATTTAGCTGAATCTTTCCTCCCCATCAGAAAAACTGATTGCAATGCTTTCTTACATTTTTTGCATCTTACTAAGTTGTGTTTTGAGTCACTAGGTTGCATGTTCAAAGGTTGTGTGTGTTACTGGCTTTTAAAAGGGACCTATAGGTTGTTTACTGCTCCTTGGAAGGCCTTTCTTTCTGCTTTTTTTCTTAGCATTTTCATACTGGCTCACCAAAACATCTTGAATCAGAAAATGAAATTTGAAAAGCGTCTTCTCATTTAAGTTCTTAAGAGCTTTTCTTCACCTTTTGCTCCAAAGAGCATAGAAAAGTGGGTTAATGGCTGAATTAAGCAGTGCCAGTCAGGCAGATATTGTCTGCATCTGCAGAGGAAATGTCCACCTGCAGCTTACCATTGTGGTTGCCTGCGATATGCTTACAATTATGTAGGGGATCCAGCAACAAAAGAAAATGAAAGTTACCAGAAATAGATGAAAGGGACCATTGTATTCAGGAGCAGGGGTGACACACATTTCAAAATGTCCTGTTTTCTGCTCTGAGAAGAGGAGTGAGGTCCCTGTTCCACATCAGCCATACTCAGGCTGAGCAGTGTTCGTCTCTGGGCCTGTTTCTCTGGTTATCCTGGAATACATTTAGAATTTTTTGTTGGTCCTTCTTTTCAGAGAAGTTTGTACTTCCTCTTTTTTTCGGCAATTGACCTGCAGTACATGTAGCCAGTGGCTTGATCCTGAGCTACGTCTGCCACATAAACCCCACAATTGCCAACCCGCAGGTGGGAAACAAGAGCAAAGCACTATAAACCCCGTGGGTTAGCCTGAATGCCTATCGTTGCAGCTGATAGTCAAAGACCCGTCCTATAAACCTTGAGGAGGCAATTTAAGTTCAAACCTAAATTCCAGGGCTAGTAGTTGCTTTGAAAGTACATCCTTGCTGCACAAGGTAGCAGATGTGTGTTCTGGAGTTACACAACAGACCATGGGTGCTAAAGGGCAGCAGGCTGAGTACTGATGAGTGAGATAATGGCAGGGTGGTCCTGGTGGCAATGCTGGGTTCAAAACCTGAAAAGTAAACTAGAAATGCTTGTATGAAGATTAGGGACTCTAAATGATAGTAAATGATAGTACATTTTCTTAATGCAGTGATGTGCATCCATTGCTCTCTGGAAGAGTTAGATACCAGTTTTCAGGGACCATTTTGACTTTCATATGGAAATGGCATTTATAGACATGCTTCTACTGTTAATTCTTTAATTCAGCATTGTCAGTCCCTTTTATTGACTGGAGCTAACATTTTTCCTAAGCTATTCAGGGGCCGGGAATTTAGCTGAGTACCCTAAGCACCTGCCTGGCAAGTGCGAGATTGTGAGTTCAATCCCCGGTTCCAAAAAAACAAACAAACAAACAAACAAAAAACCCATAAGCTGTTCAGTTATCTTTCAGAATAAGCAAATAATGAACATTTTAACAGCAAAGTGTCAAGGTAGGAAAATCTACATAAGTGATGCTTATAAAATTGTAAGTAATAGCCATGCTGTATTATTCTTGCATTCAGGAACATTGAGAACTAATGTTCACTTTAGTTTCTTTCTCTTCACATATAATACCAGGAAAGAAAAACATTTGAAACTAATTTTCTTCAAATTATTATACTAAGGAAATAGAGACATTTATTCTAGAAAAGGATGTATAAAGCAATAAAGTAGTATTTGTTGAAAATAATCATTTCATATGTAACCTCTTTTTCCTTTTTTGTCTCTCCACATTTTTAAAAATTTTGATCTTTCCTGTTCTCTTATTTTGATTGATTACCCTTTTTATTCCATCTTCCTTTTAAATTTCTCTCCTTTTCTTTCTTTTTTTGTCATAACTTTTCCTCTCCTCACCATCACATTTGATAATCATAACTTCATATTCAGTATGAGTAAATATTTAATTAAATATTAAATAGCCTTTAAATTTTTTTTTACAAAACTTCCAGAAACTCATATTGGGGATATAGCTCAGTGGCACAAGCACCTGCCTGGCAAGTGCAAGGTCCTGAGTTCAATTCTCAGTACAAAAAAAAAAAAAAAGAAAAGAAAATTAATGAATTGATGTTTTCTGTCTTCCTCATTTTGTAATGTTGACAGACAAATGACTCCATTTTTCTGAGTCAGTTATCATAAAGCAAACATAATGGAAAAATACAGTATTATATTTAATCAAAATAAATCATATTTAAATGTAAAAGAAATAACATGGCTTCAGCGATTCTATTTCTTTTACCTCTGTATCATCAAAGACAACACAGCTGGCAGAATTTTTGCCCATACAATATCAACCTTGGTTAATAAGAAATATGGACATTATTAAATAAAAATAGTTGGTGACAGGAAATACAACAATCATGAGAAAATTTCCTAGGAAAAATGGTACCTGCAGATCAAAGCAAAACGTATGAGACACTAGCATAGCATGGTAACTTCAAAGGTTGTTCTTGGCACAGCTGTGAATCTGCTTTAGGTATAAAGCTAGCAAGAATTTGAGCATCCTAAAAACATTCCAGATTAACTTCCCATTTTGACAGAAAGCAATCAGAGGCCCTGAAAGTAATGATAGTTTGAAACCTAAAGCACAAAGGTTCATTTCCAAAATATTTCTTTCTCAGGAAATATTTTCTCAGGTAAAGGCATGGCTGGGCACTCTAAACATTTTTCAGAAACTGAGTTAAATACTATTTAATAGTGCAAGTACTAAAATGAGTGAAGTTTGGCAGACAGATGGGATTATAATTTGCAAATAAATTACCAAAGGCTGCACTGTTAATAGTTGATACTCCTCTGTGCACACTCACCAACTCGTCTCTTTCATTACTTTTGATCAAAATGTTTCAAGGCTGATTCTTTACCATCTTCCTTCAAACTGCTAGCTTTCTGAGATTTCTTAAATATACTTCACTTCAAGAAGGACATCTTTATTACACACAGACTGTGCTATAGATGATGTATTGTTTGGGACTAGTATTTCAATATGAACACAATATACTTTTGTATTGAAGTGGAATGAAGTTAATCCCCCTTTGTGCATTCACATCAATTTCTCTGTTTTCTTCCTTTGTCTCAGTAATGCCCTTTTTTTCTTCTACAAACCTCTAAAGTTATTGCCTATGCAGTGCCCAGCAGGTACCTACTAAGATTTACAGCCTTCTTTTTCTACAGGACTCCTTTCCCTGCCAAATGTAATTTTGATTTTACTGTATATTGAGCTTTCTTCCTTGCTGTAACATTATGATGCAACTCATAAATGTCCAACAGTAATTCACCAATGAAGTAAATTGCCTACATGATGGTTTCTCTATGAACACCAAGGATACACTCCTATTGTATGTTTAGGGCTGTTTTGAGGCCCTCTCCTGAATTAAGAAAACTTCAGAATAGCAGTGTCATGTTCTACCCACTTGGATATTAGTAAGAAAGTGAAGCAACACCACCCTATGTATAGAATTCTAGCCTCCAAAGCTGGGTCAAAGCCCCGCTCCACCCAGCTGAGAGGATCCACCACCATGCTTAAAATTCTCCCCTCCATTGTCAAGTAAATCCACAATGGATCGCATATCATCTTTTTGTGCTAATGTTTAATCCTCACAATACCCAAGACAGGAAAAGTAAAGATGAAATCAATTTTCTCTTCTGGGGAGCAGTGAGTCATAGAAGGAAGACAAGCTTGAAGGCACTTTCCAGCATTATCAGTCACTGTCTAAAATCTGTACCTGTAACAATGTTTAAAATGTTTTAGAAGATAAAAGTGACATGATGGGTCTGTAAATGGGGAAAATAATAGCACTCACTTTCTAGCATTATTAAGTAAGATAATACATGCAAAGTACTTAACATAGTGCCTGTGTTAGTATTCAAAGATGTTAGTAGCTACTACTATTAGTTATTAACTGGTATCTTGTCTACTATGCTGTGCTGGCATAAAATTCACTTAAAGTTAGGTGATATTGTATTTAAAGTAAACAAGAAGTAATTTTCACTTAAGATTTTATTTATTTTGTGGTATTGGGGATCAAACTCAGGGCCTCATATGTGCTAGGCAAGCAGTCTACCACTAAACTACACACCTAACCTAAGAAACAATATTTTTTTTTTGAGACAAGGTCTCACTAGGCAGTTTAGGCTGACCTTAAATTCACTATGTAGCATGGGCTGACTTCAAACTTGGGGCAGTCTTCCTGCCTCAGCATCCCAAGTGGTGGGATTACAGGCATGTACCACCACACCTGACAAGAAGCAATTTTTCAAAGGCATAATTTTTCCACCCAAATTTGTTACTTAATTGGCTTTCACAAACAGTAGTATTTTATAAAAAAAAAATAGGTTGTTGCTTTTGGGAATCTACTCTTCTGTTACTTTATTCTCAGTAATGTGCTCTCCTGATCTTGAGACAAAATGCTAGCTTGGAAAATGAAGTAATGGTAGTAACAATACCAATACTTTTAACTTTCTCTTTTTATCTCTTCCTTAATGTAAAACCATAGATTGTTCTAGTTTTATATACTAGTAATGCTGAGGAAATCTCAGAAATCAGTAAAGTGTGTGAGAAGAGACTTTCCCGATGCTTGTTGCCGTCACAATGCCCTGGTGGCTGGCAGCTGTGACATTGCTCCTCTAAGATGGGTAATTGTTTTCTGTCTATTAAGTACTGTGGCCTAAATTACATGAGCCTATTCTTGACATTTTCTCATTGTTTTTGTGTTCCTTTAAAAAGGCAAATCAGAAATATGCAGTCTAACATACTACTGGTAAGAGAATAAACTGATGACATATTTGGAGATCAATTTGACTTTATTAAACCTCTGTGTGTATATGTATCTTTTCAGTACTGGGGATCAAATCTAGAGCCTGGTACCTGCTAGGCCAATGCTTTCCCACTAAGCTACTATACCCTAACCCTAATTTGTATTAAAAACTTAAATTTGTACATCTCTACACTTGCCATTTTATTTGTAGGAATTTCCTCTACAGAAATATTTATGCAAGCACACAAGAATGTATGTTAGGATATTTATTGCAGCATTATTTATAATGAATAATATTGTCTTCAACTCAAAAGTCCATCAATGGGCCACTAGTTAAGTAAAATATCATGCACTCAGACAGTAGAATATTATGTAACTGTTAAAAAGACTAAACTAAATATACATGGAAAAAAACATGAAAGAATAGATACCTGATCACTGCATAGTTATTTCTCTAGGAGAGGCATGACAGGGGCTCTTTACTTATTTTTTCTGTTGTGTATTTTACTAATAGTTAAATTTTAATATAAGAATAGATTTGTTAGCCGGGCATGGTGGCGCACGCCTTTAATCCCAGCACTTGGGAGGCTGAGGTAGGCGGAGCGTTGTGAGTTCGAGGCCCGCTTGGGCTACAACGCGAGCGCAAGGCCGGCCTGAGCTACACAGTGCGACCCTGCCTCAAAAAACCAGGGCCAGGAGTTTGGCTCAGTGACTTACGCGCCTGTCAGGCAGGGGCGAGGTTATGAGCTCGATCCCTGGTGCCACAAAAAAAAAAAAAAAAAAAAAAAAAAAAAAAAAAAAGAATAGATTTGTTAGCAGGCATACATACATGTACATGTTTTAAATGTATGATAAGTACATTTTTAAAGTGCCAGACAAGCCAGTGACTGGTTGAAATAAAAGAGGACTAGCATCCAATATCCTGCCTTCAAATCTATTGATCTTTCTGTCATGTCAACACTTACATTGGTTTTTATTTGTCTTCGTCCCAAGGGTTGAACCCAGGGCCTCTTGCATATGTTCTGCACCATTGGGCTATACCCTTGCCCCTGACCTATCCTTGAGCAAGCGACGTGTGGTATTGTTATGTGTGTCTGCGAAAGGGAAGAGGCCATTCTATTTGACAAATTCTTTTTCTTCTAAATGTAGCCTCCTTTGTGACTCCAGGGCTTCTTTCTCTTTTGCCTCTGTGTGTACCCTACTCGGTGTGTGTGTGTGTGTGTGTGCATGCCTGCATGCACACGCATATGCACTGGGGTTGAGCCCAGGGCTTGGAGCATGTTAAGCTCGATCCTACCACTGAGCTCCACCACCAGCCCTGTCAAAGCCCCTCCTCTAAGCCCTTGGCTCCTTTCCTCCCTCCGACCTCCCTGCGTTTGAGCGATCCACAATGAATGGGCTTCTGAAATGAGTGGCTGCCTGTAGTATTGTGATGAAAAGGATTCTGAAGGCGAATCTCAGGTACAGTGTCATCATCTATTACACCATGAGTGTCCGGGTGGATTTCAGTAGTTTCACAGCTTTCCCTCAGAGTGAAACTATCAGAACATGAAGATATTTTTGAAACCTGACAAAACAAAGCAGAACCTCAACACCAAGTATTGTACCAGTGACCAATGAGTCTGGGCTCTTTTTGTATTTATGATTTTTCTTAGTAGGTAGCCAAAGAGTTTCAAAGAGAACCACAGGTTTACAAAAATAGGAGAATACAACTCAGTTATAATTCAAGCATTGCTTTCTTACTTTTTCTTTTGTATAAATGAGAAAAGAAGGGTGAAGCATCTTACTTTGATAGTTTATTTCAAAATATCTATCTTTTGGAGGAACTATATTTGACTTCAAGTTAATTTATTTTCTTTCCTTCCTCCCTCCCTCTGTTCCTTTCTTCCTCTTTTTTTCTTTCCTCCCCATCCCACCCCACCTTCCTTCCTGCCTTCCTTTTTATCAGAGTCTTACTATATTTTCCCAGGCTGGTCTTGAACTCCTAGGCACAAATCGTTCACCTACCTCATTCTCCCAAGTAGATGAGATTACAGGTCTGCATCACAAATGCCTGGCTGTAGATTTCTTAATAGGCTACATTTCCAAGGACTATCTTGGCGAATACATCTTGGGTCAATAGAAGAAAAGACTTGCCCATAAGATTTCTTAACTTTCGATTGAACTGTACTAGCACATAAACAGACAGCTGGAAATGATCGAGGGACTCATAGGGTACAGGGGCAAGCGTGTTTGAGGGTAGCAGGAGGTGCTGTAGGTCTAAAGAACCGTTTGATTCACTTGATCTCTGCATTAATCTCTGACTCAGTTTTTCACTCTGGAGACTTGAAGACCTCAAGATTATTTGATACCTGCTAATGAGAAAATATCAGAAAGTCATACCCTTTGAAATTCACTTCATATGGTACTAAATTCTGCCAAATATACTAGGAATTTACTTGAGGATATTCATCATTTAAAATTCACTGTAAGCCTAGAAATTTTAGTTCTGTTATGCACTTGCACACACACACACACACACACACACACACACACCTACATTTTTTACTAAAATTGAAATTACAAGATATTTCTCATTTGACTTCAGTAAAATTATCTTCACAGTTTTACGTGTCTTCAAAATGATATCTTCAAAAAGCTAATTTCATTTATCTCTAGAGAAATTGACATACAAATATAAAGTACTCAGACTTGAGATGTCATAAATCATACTAGTTACTGTTTCCCAGGAATCCATAATCTCAAACCACAAGGTTCATGCACAGTCAGTTCCCTGCATTTTGTACCCTTTATTCAAAACTCCAGTCTCAGAATTTCACTATGAAATACTTTCTAAAACAAAGCAAGTCAGTGTGAAGCTACTCTTCTGTAGTTCTCCCTTATTATTCCTGAAGCTATTGGTGTTTGATATGTTTGGGGCCAAGAGGAACAGAAATGATACTGTCTTTCTTTATGGTTTTAACCAGATAGCTATCCAGTTCTCTTTTTATTGATGTTTTTCTTTTAAAAATTGACATATAATTCACATGCCATATAATTAACCCCTTTTAAAGTATGCAATTTAATTAATTTTAGAAGATACAGAGTTGCACAACCAATATCCCTGATTCTTAAACATTTTTATCACCCCTGAAAGAAATTTCATATCTGTTGGCAGTCACTTCCCCTCCCCTATACCTCTTTCCACCACCAATCAACTTCCTATTGCTATGGAATTGCCTATTCTGCACATTTCATATAAATAGACACCTATAAAATGTGACCTTTGGTGGCTAGCTTCTTAGACTAAATATAGTAATATTTTTAAGGGTCATCCATGTTGAAGCATGAATCAGTACTTCATTTTTTAAGGCTAAATCATATTTCATTGTATATATATACTATTTTATTTATACATTCATCCACTGAGGGATTTGTTTCTGCCTCTTGGCTATTTTAAAAGTACAGCAATGAATTCCTGTACAAGTGTTTGTTGAGTACTTGTTTTTTGTTTTGTGGGGTGTATACCTACAAGTGAAATTTCTGGGCTATATGGTAATTCTGTTTTAGTTTTTCCAGTAAAAACTAAAACAGAATTACCACTAAATGTCTCCCACAGGGTCTGCACATTTTACATCCATCCCAGGAATGCGTGAATGTTTGAAGCTCTCTATACCCTCACCAACACTTCTTAATCTGTCACTTTTATTACAGATGTGTCAAGTAGTATCTCACTGTAATTTTTATTTTGATTTCTATGCTGGATAATGATGTTGAGTGTCTTTATCAAGTGTGTATAGACCATTCGTGTATGTTCTTTGGACAAATGTGCATCCAAATTTTTTTGGCAATGTTTATTTGTGTTGTTATCTTTTTATTAATTTCTTTTTGTGAAATTTTCAAATCCAGATCCACCTGCTATATTTAAAAATGACGAATAACTACTGTCAGATTTTTTTTTGAGACAGGGTCTCACTATGTAGCCCAGTCTAGCCTTGAACTTGCCGTAATCCTCTTGCTTTTGACCCCCAAATGCTGGGATTATAGGCATGGGCCACTATGCCCAGTTTGTCAGATTTTTAATATGTAAAAATACATGAATTTTCTTTAAAATCATAAAATACCTACTAGACTTCCATTTTTTTACACATGGAGTAAGAGGACCAAATTGTTAATATTTTTATGTGGGTTTAAAAAGATTTGGATAGCATTATTTTGCTTGTAATATGTGAATTATTAATAGCTACTGTGCAGATCTGTTGTAAAAATTCAAGTAATACTTATGCTGGGGATAGGGTAGGTACTTAGTAAATACCTGCTGAGTGAGTCCATAGAGCCAGCGGATTGGTGTATGGAGCCAGCGGATTGAAGGAACATTATGCTGAGCTCCACCTTTCTTCACTGGAAAGGAGGCTTGGAATACATGGCTGTGGGTTTTGAGAAGTGAAGAGTCTCCCGTAAGCTAATGTACTGCTGACTTCGTGGAGCCAAGTCCCCGTCAGTGTGTTTTCTGGGTCTATCCTCCCCGCATTGGTGATTGAGACGCCTAGGAGATGCGCCTCGTTGGGGGAGGCGTTGTGGAGAAACACAGAAGAGCTGTCTCAGGCAGCTCAGGACACTGCAGTGGTTAAAGACAGGAATGCTGCTTAGCTTTTCGTAAAGTGGTTGCAGGATAAGTGTTGTCATAATATCTCATGCTCCGTGTTTTAATTAGTAATAGAGATCTCAGGTAAACGTTCTCTCATTGCCCTTCATATAAATCTAGTTTTATCTTTCAGAAATATTGCATAAATTGGGAAAATTTATTGTTCATCTTTAAATATTATTTATGTCAATATGTAATACATGACTAAAAAAGTCCTGCTTACATACCTTTAGAAGCAGCATTTGACTCTGTACCTGTGAAAAGTAGCTACTTATTGCAAATCGGAAATTTCATTTTCTGTGATATAAAAATAGCTTGTTAGGGGTATGACAGTTTATAATACCTCAAAAATAGAACTGTCTTGCAGTTTAAATTAATGCATCAGAAAAAGCTGAATGCATGGTCTACAAACCATTAGCTTTTTGTTCTTAAAATATAAAAATGAAATATTTTAGTTTTAAAAAGGACTGATAATCAGCAAGCTTTGTGTTGCACTTTTTAAAAGAGGACATGATTTTTCAAAAATCTTTTCACCTTGCTCAATAGTCAAAATAATAATGTTTGAAACTAAAGGAAACTTACCTTTTAAAAAAGCTAGCATATACAGAGAAAGCATTGTGAATATACAAAATCCAAACCTAACCTCAAGGTGATTTTTTTTTTCCTCAGGGTTCATTAGACCAAAATGCTCTGGCAAACCTGAGGTGCTCCTGAGGTTGCTGACTTGTAATATATCCTCTAGCAATGATTGCAGGCTTAGCATCTGCTAATTCCCTACTACCTTAAGACAGTTCTTATTTTAATGGTTCTGAAAAGTAAGTAAGAAATATCTGGTATTTCTTAGCAGTCGCTATCTGTGGTATGATCACCTGATGATGTACTTCAGTCAGTTGAGTGCTTTCACAAACATTTGTCTTAAGTGACATTCAAGGCAAAGAAATGGCTAGTTATAAATCAGAAATCTTGTTAGCTGAGATTTAAGAAAGATGTAAGGCTAATGGAAATAGGACATACACTGAGCAGAGGGAGATGGTGTATGATGTGACATACCTTTAGAAATGATAAAATTGAAAATATAAAATCAGGTAAATGGTTGTTTTAACTCGTGGTCAAATCCTTGGAAATTGGAGCTATGAAAGATAATTACGTGGTCTGCACGCACTCTATTAGTCAGAACTGGTAGAGGGTTTTTGTCTAATAGGCGGCAGGAGCAGAGAAGTGGCAGATGATAGCCATGGAAACACCATCCCCAGGACAACGGGTGCTCTGAGGGGCAGCCGGATGGCCCTAGCGTGCAGGTGGGAGCAGGCTGGAGTTTTAATGTGACAAGTCACATCCAGGCTGTCTCTGCAGCCAGTTCTAAACTGAATTTTGCTTCTTTAGTATGTTCTTCATTGAGGAAGTAAAAAAAAAGATCAGCAAAAGAATATTTGGCATTGACATGTTTTGGATACTATGTGGAATGAATAAAATGACTCCTTCAGAATTTAGATATTTAAACTAATTTACCTGCTTTATTACTCTGACTTATTTTTCAAAGCCTTTTCTGGACTATATTTCATGATGTATATGTTACTCTGAATCTGTTTATAAATGAATGTATATACTACTCAAATAGTAATAACAAGGACACAATTTACCTTTTTGTAAATAATGTTTTCCTCCATATACCTAAGATTCTTGAAAGTTTCTCCAAAAACATGTCCTTCAACGACATTGCATCCAACAAGGATGATTATGCTTATTATACAGAAATTGTTGAAACAATTTGTCCAAATGATCTAACAAATTCATGATTGAGCTGTAATTTAACCTGAATTGCTAGAGTCCTATCTTAATGATTTTTGCTACTGCTTGTTCAAATAAAAGAATATTGATTTTAAGGCAATCACAACTTAGATGCAGCTCGTATTCTTATAAGTTTCTCAGCAATACTGTTTCATTTCTCCCTTGGAAGTATGAGCACGTGTAAATGTGTTGAAATTATGTATTTTGGTAGTATGATCTCTATATATTCATAAACTTTAAAAATGATAAAGGGGGGTTAGTATGGAATAAAAATAAGAAATTTAAGATATATTCTTATGTAAGAACCTTCTATACTTCTATTATTTTTTTTTGAAAAATAGCATAAAGAAATCATAGAATCTTAAATAAGTGAAACACATAATAATATTGACTGACTTCAAAATTTAAAAAAGAATCTTTCAGGTAAACCAAAGCAGTGGGGCTTATTTAAATAGATGAGTTTTTAAATACTGATTTTCAAAATCATCATCTTCATCAGTTTCTTTCCTTGAGCTGGAAGTACTAGTCATTGGCATAGGTTATTAATAGTAACTGAATACCCATTATGCATTTTCATAAGATAAGAAATATAATAAATTGTGCTAGATAACCTTTTCAGAATTTTGTGAAAATTATGAAGGTCATGGTCTTGGGGTTTCATTTTTATAGGCCAAGCAAAAACAGTTTTTAAAAAATTACTAACTGA
>RJWM01010254.1:0-64409 GCA_004363535.1 Dasyprocta punctata
AGGGGGAGAAGGACAGCAGAGTGGGTTGTCCATCGAAAGGTGCAATGTTTTAGATACACAGGAGGAAAAGATTTTGAGATTCGTGACATGGTAAGGTGTCCACAATCATAAATAACATTTGCTATTCATGTATCCAAGATAACTAAGGAAGCAAACTCCAAATGTCTTGTATTTGTATCTTTTATTCAGCAAAATTTTCTGTCTACAACAGACCTTCAGCTATACATGGAAAGAGTAGTAATACAATAATCTGAAATATCTCCCACTTCATAAGATATAGCTTTTTGAGATTTGGACCTAACATTTTCTGAAAAGTAGCCAGTTGATTGGAGCTGAAAAGGAAGCCCTCTTGCAGCGTAACCCACTTCACTGAGAATTTTAATTGACTCTTTGGCCTCTCTTCCACACGTGGCCACAGCTGTCTGGGTAAAATTGTGAAGCAGTGCTTGCTTTTGTCCCCAGCTCTTTGTTCCATTCATGCCTTATGCGTGGGCTCTTTCTTCTTCTAGGGTCCAATGCTGTTTTGGTTTTCAGTTTCCTGGACCAGCATCCAATCTGTCACCTTGGAAATGAAATATTGAGCAGAGAAGTTGCCCTAGCAACGCTTCATTATAAGATGTGAAATGGGCCAGATAATTTTATCTCAGTTTTTTCAAAAAGATTCATTCATCATCAGGTCATATATAGAATAAGACTGCTTTAGATATTTGGTGAGCCTAGGGTTCAAAGCTCTTTAGTCCCAATTGTTTTGAACAAAAAAGAAAAGAAAAGAAATAATTTGGGAAGATTAGACTGCAGTATTAGAGCTGATATCATTGTCTCTTGTTGTCATCATCATCATCATTATAACATCTCATCAAGCTTCCTGCTGTGTCCTACTCTGGGTTCTAGCTTTTGTGGATTTGTACTGCGGCTCTGTCATTTACTCTGGAAGGACCACGGCAAGGTCCTGATCTGTGACAAACCCTCATCACATACAAGGTTCTGAGTGAAGCATTTAATATCAATAAATTATCTCATCTAAAACTTACAGCAATCCAGGAAGTGACTGTCCATCATTTAGCTGACAAGGAATATTAGGTGCAAAGTGGTTCAGGGTGCTAGTAAAGCTATGATATTTTGTTTGCAAATATGGTGGCATTGAACGTGAAGCCATATGTTCATTGAAAAGCTTTTTAACAGAAAGACTAGAAAATATAGGTAAGGGAAAAAGAAAAAAAATGATGGAGTTATAATTCCACCAGGGACGAGTCTCTGCTGATTATTGGACCAGATCTTTTTTCCTAGGTGTATAGCCTTTGTTCATTGGTTTTGCTTTTACTGCAATGATGTCAAGCTGAACGCTGTTTTGTATCTGCATTTTTACTCTGCCATCTACCGAGAGCATTGTTCAATGCCTGTACATGCTTATCTATTTTTTAAAAGGTTGAATTTAAAAATGTGAGATGTAGTCTGACAAAGCAGAAACACGTCTTTAAGGGCCTGAGAGTGATCTTGCTACAACACGTTCCCACTTCACTGTGTGGCCCTGTCTCCACATTGTTCATTGGAGCCTGCAGAGGTTTAGTCTGAAAAGCAGATATTTAAGCTTCAGCACTCAGCAGCTTGTAGAACTGCACTGTTGATAAAGCCATTGCATCTGTATTCAAATATGTATCCATGTGGGATTTTCACAGCCTTTATATCTTCATTTCATAAACCTAACAAGAACTTCTCTCTGGCCAGTGTGGTAGCAGGCTCTGGGATAGCTATTGGAACAATTGGGTTAGTTGAAAAACAGTGGAATTGATGAGTTCAGTCAGGTATGAACTATATATATATATATATATATATATATATATATATACACTAGTTTGATGTTATTTTCTCTGTTTCAAAATGTCTTGTGATTGCTTGTCAATACACCTAAAATGCTATCAGGTAAACTTCGTTCTACTTTAACAATAGCTCTAAGTATAGTTATGTATTCTACTTCTTTTCATTTACTAGATGTTCTGAACATTTTCTGTTTAATGATCATTTTAGGATGAGTTTTAATGGTTGTACTAATATTCAATATTGTGAATTGCTACAGTTTATCTAAATGTTTCTCATATTATTGGGCAGCTTACTTGGAATTTTAAGTGTTCATTTTCCTGTCTTTTTGCTATTGCTAAAATAGAAACAGTGAAACAAAAAGACAAAAAAAAAATTTCCATTGCTGTGTGAAGATGGTACAGTATTTCCTTTTAATATTCAGTTTTCATTTGTGAAGTTTTCTTATAAAAGCTAACTACATACATATTCTAAAAGCTTTTTTACATTATTCAGTCTTAGCAAGCATCTCTTTAAAAATAGTAAAGTCAAACATTATTCCATGCCTCAATTATCAAGAATCTGCAATCCAAACTTCATTTGTTTTATAATAAGATAAAATTTTTTAAAATGTTGACTCCTTAGCCATTATTGTCATTTATGTATAGTTTTGGTCTTTGTGTATTAAATTAGTCACCACTTTGTACATTTATTGTGCCAGCAGCTAGTTATTTTATTTTATTTTTATTTTAAACAGAAAAAAAGGGATTACAGTAGAACAGAATTTCACAACAGGCCAATAGGAAAGTAACAATAATCAGCACATTGCAGATTGTTATATTCACAGTAGTTGTTTAGAGTATAAGATATAGACATGAAACATTGTCCAGAAAATTATTAGCACAGAACTTTCCCCTCAATGAATGAAGAGAAACCAGCTATATGACTCTCTTTTTTGTTATGACTGCTATATTATTTTCAAAAGAATAATTCACATTAAAAATGAAATCTGAAAATGATCCTGTGAAAACTACTTTTCACTAAAAATTCTTTTTCTTTAACTATCTTAACTAATTTTTATACACATACATAGATTTTCTTTCAGTTTGTCACACAAGTGCAACAATACAATGGTTACATATGTGTGACTTACTTAGTTCACTGAGAAGTATGTTTTCAAGGCACATCCATTTAAGAGTGAAAATGTGTAGTTTGTTGTTCTTTGTAGCTGAGTAGTATTCCATTATATAGAAATACCACATCTTTTTTGTCCACTCCTCAGTCGAGGGGCATTTAGGTTGTTTCCAAGATCTGGCTATTAGGAACGGTGCAGCTATAAGCATAGGTGCACATATATCACTGTGGTATGATGTTTTTAATTCTTTTGGAAGGATACCCAGAAGGGGACTAGCTGGGTTGAATGGAACCTCCAACCCTAGGTTTTTGAGGAAGCAACTAGTAATTTTAAAAAGGGAATAATAAAGCTAGAAATTCCACTTAACCCAGCTATTCCCCTTCTAGATATTTTCTGGAAAGAATTAAAGACATACCACAATGATCCCCAAGCATTTCCATGTTGGTAGCTGCACAATTCACAATATCAAAATCTTGGAAGCAGCCTCTATGTCCAACAATAGATAAACAGATGAAGAAAATGTGGTGTTTAAACACCAAGGAGTAGTACTTAGGCATAAAGAAAGACAAATTTGAGTCATTGGTAGGAAAGTGGAGGCACCATGAGACTATGATATTAAGTGAAATAAATCAAATACATGAGCTTAAATATCACATGGTTCCTTTTATACGAGAAACCCAAAATAGAAATAAAGAGCAAGATAAGAGATCAATAATAGGAAGTAGGGAGATAGATTTTTCTCAGCTGGGAAGGGGACCAAGAAATGGAGGGAGGGGAAGTGAAGAGAGGGAAAGGGAAGAAAAAAGAATTAGGATGTGTTATGTACATGTACCAACTCCACACAAGGCTTGGAGTGAGTATGTAAACATAAAGTACTACAAACATGTAAACATGATATCCTGCAAAACGTAAGTGTAATGTACTGCCAAACACGGAATAAAAAAAAAAAATGTAAGTTTGTTAAAAAAGGGAATAAAGAACTACAGAATTTTGTGGCAAGTCATATAACAAAAGTTACATAAAAGTCATGTAACAAAAACTGTAATGGAATGCATTTGTTTACAGAAAGATTGAGAAAATACATAAAGGAAAAAATGCCTAGTGCCCAGGAGACAGTAAGAATAAACATTGCTGTCATTGTTGATAGAGCCATTCTTGAGTTCAGTGGGTTTTTCTGGGCATTTTATCTAGTTGTGGAGAAAACTGTAACGTAATCAGCCTAAATTGGCTTTTCCATGAATTTCAGCGTTTGCTTTTGCCTTTGCGGTGATTCCTTCCCAACACACACACACACACACACACACACACACACAACATTCTAGCCCTGCCTCTCTCATAGTTTAAATTTTGTCCCAAGGGTGTGATTATTACATCTCCATTTGGTAAGGCTTAGATCTAGGTCAGTTGCAAGAGAATGAAAGTAGATAATATCTTCAGACTCCGTTATCAGACATTGCCTAAAAGGCCCCTGGATGCCCTGTGAATGTAAATGAGTGAGCTGTCTCAAAGGTGCTCTGGGCTTTTCTTCCCTCCCAGGCAGAGCCCTCTTACACCTCCCTGCCCTGCTGCTGGCTCCTCACAGAAGCCCGGTGACCAGGATTCTGAGCCCCCAGCGCTGGGGACGCCCTTGTGACCTCACATCTCACTCCAGGGTACATCACAAAGAGAACACCTCCCCTGACCGCCACGCATGGGCCATGTGGTGAAAACTAAGACCGCAGACCAAAGGTGTGGAGTATGAGTTTGTGCCCCCGAGCCCTGCACGCAGGAAGGAGCCGTGTGCCCAAGCCAGACCCGAACTGCCGCGCTCTGGGCCGCGATGGCCAGGCAAGGCGCGAGGGCCAAGTCCAGGAGAGAGGGAAGTAGAACGGGCGAGGATTTATTTTATTTTTCTCTCTGAGTCCTTTGGCAAATCAGGAGCCAAACTGATGCTGATGAAGTGTATAATGTTGCTAAATATTTTGTGGTAATGATTTGCAGGAAAGCCAGGAGTTGGCAAACTGGGAGAGCTCTTTATAGACTTCTAAAGGGGAAAAGAAAAAAGGGTTTCATTTGTCGAGGTTATTTTTTGTCTCTGAAGGTTATGTGACGTGTACAAGCTCTGTGTTGAGAGATGATTTTTTTTCCCTACTTATGTAAGCTTCAGTTTCAAAGTCCAGCCCTCCCACATTTGCCCCACTGTCCTGGTCCCTTCTCTTTGACAAGGACGGTTTAGAAGCCACCTGCTGAATCTGTGTGCTTTGTAAGAGGCGGGGCTGAATGCCACAGGCTTTGAACTTTGTTTCTCTTCACTTGCCTAAAGCCTTGCCTTTGGTTTTGTTTGGGATGTTTTGGTTTTGTTGTTGTTGATTTTGGTGTTTTTTGGCTCTTGATGGTTTAATTATAAAATTCATATATGTAATTTTTAAAAAACCAAGTACACAGTTGGGCTGGAGGCATAGCTAGGGCGCCTGCCTACTGTGTGCAAGGCCCTGGGTTCTATCCCCCGCACTGCCAAAACAAGCAAAAACAGTGAAAGGAAAAAATCCCGCCTACCTCACTTGTCACAAAAACACCAAATT
The DNA here is from genome assembly GCA_004363535.1 of Dasyprocta punctata. Taxonomy (NCBI): domain Eukaryota; kingdom Metazoa; phylum Chordata; class Mammalia; order Rodentia; family Dasyproctidae; genus Dasyprocta; species Dasyprocta punctata. The sequence goes on from RJWM01010254.1 coordinate 5,491, forward strand.
TTAGAAGTCAGTTGTAAACCTAATGTTTATGTTTTTAGATATTGCTAAAGATAAATAAAACATTAGGAAATTGAAGATTCTCGAACACCTTTTTTATGGAATCTCAATCCATTCTCTCTTTTCCTAGAGGTAAATGTCGGCTTGAATCTTCAGATGTGTTTTAATATTCTTAATATGAAATTGCTAAAATATTGTGCGGTGGGTTTTAAACTTTATACACAATCAAGGGGAAAATCGAAATGGAGTAGCATTTATTCCACCACTAAATAGGGAGGCGAGAGACCTTTGTTAATCCAGCCTCAGACAGATCAGCAGTGGAACCTTGGACAGCAGAGCTCCCCAAGGGTACAGACCTTTGAACCGCTGCTGACCTCCGCTGACCTTCACACAAGGAGCCTGAGGCCACACCCACGCCCTCTGAGGCCACACCCAGGCCCACACAGCACCGAACCTTAATTCCTAACAAGTGACCTGAGGGTTAAAGCCACCATCTTGTAAAACCTCAGAGCTCGTTCGCAAAGGTTGCTGCTCTAATAATCTTTCTGTTGAAATTCTATTCTTCTGACATTTTATGAATACATATTGAAGTCTCTCAATCTCTTTATCTACCATTATCCGTGTACTGTATGTCTATTCCTTTCATCTCTGTATGCTTATATTCTGGAAAAACTTAATACTACCCCCCAGGTCACCAGTGTTTATTTAAATTATTATGTCTAGTTTAGAGTTCACTCTATTAAGATTTTTTTGTGTTGGTTCCAATGTCCTTTTTTTTTCCTAAGATGAACTTTTATTGTTCCCAACTGCTTCTTATGGCTCTTTAATAAATTCTTATACTTTTATATCTTTTTTTTTTTGCAGCCCCAGGGATGGAACTCACAGCCTCACGCCTGCCAGACAGGCGCTTAAGTCACTGAGCCAAACTCCCAGCCCTAGTTTTTTTGAGGCAGGGTTGCACTATGTACCTCAGGCTGGCCTTGCGCTCGCGTTGTAGCCCAAGCAGGCCTCTAACTCAACACTCCACCTACCTCAGCCTCCCGAGTGCTGGGATTAAAGGCATGCGCCACCATGCCTAGCTACTTTTACATCTTTTGACAGCCTAATCATAAGTAATTTTGACCATAATTAAAAGTATCATTAACTTGCTCATAAAATTAATTTCTTAAGTGAACAGAAATTTTAATTATTGATTTCTCAGCTGTCATTTTTGGCAGTCTGTGTGCGTGTGTGTGTGTCTCTTTTTGCAGTACTGGGGACTGAACCAAGGGCTTCATGCATGTTGGGCAAGTGCGCTAACACAAAACTACATCCCCAGCTCTTTCTTTAAAATTTTCTTCTAAAATTTTGAGACAGGGTCTTGCTATACTCCCCCAGGCTGGCCTTAAGGTCACAATCCTCCTGCCTCAGTCTCTGGAGTAGCTGGAATTTCAGGTGCCCATCACTATGCCTGCTGTCCTTGGGAATTTTGGTATGCTGGCTCGTGGTGACAGAACTTAAAGTCTGCTTTTACCTTTCTCCTTCTGGGTTGTGGTTGCCTCTCGAGAGAGAGGGGCTCGTACCCGCGCAGGCTCCAGTCCCGTGTCTGACCAGCCTGTGTCCCGAGCACTCGTAGCCCCCTTGATCTTCAGGACTCGGGTGAGCCCCGGGCCTCTGCACGCTCCTTCACACTGCTGGTCCGGCTTTATGTCTACAGATCTGTTTGCCAACCATGTATCTTTTCTCTTTCTTCCATTATTTCCTAACAACACAAACTTTCTGTGTGATTTTGGGGACCAGGGGAGCAAAAAAGCATGAGCTATATCATCTTGATTGAAAGTAAAATGTTTACTCCTGAGAACACATTTCCAAAAGTCCTAGATGTTCCTTATGGTTGGAATCATCCACAATTTTGAAACAATGATGGTATGGCTTAGTATTTTCCAGTTAGGCATTTTTTTTAATGTTATGGTATGAAATACTTCCTTTGATGATCATTCATTTATTCATTTATGAGCAAATTTATGCCACATACCATGCTAGGCAGTAGGCATACAGCAGTGGGAAAAACTATACTTCAAGTAGCTTACATTCTGCTAGGGATAGATGGGTAATATGCAGACAGGTAAGCGTAAAATTATAGATATGATTAACAGGAAAGCAGAGTTAGTATATGCGCTGCTGAAGCAAGCACAGAAAGCAAAGTTGGGAACAAAAAACCATGGAGGGTTCTGATTCTCAGGAGGATGAGGTAAACGTATTGTTTCTTCCACTGACTTCATCTATAAATCTTGGACAGAGTACCAATGGCCTTTAACATGAAAATAGTCTGCAAAGAATTGGGGAAGCTGGGCATGGTGGTGCAAGCCTATAATCACAGCTCTCGGGAGGCTGAGGCAAGAGGATCACCAGGAGTTCCCGGCCAACCTAGGCTTCATAGTGAGTTCCAGGCCAGCCTGAGCTACATAGCAAGACCCTGTCTCAAAAAAAAAGGTTGGGGGAGACAGAAAGTTTGCCATTTTCTTTCTTTCTTTCTTTCTTTCGTTCTTTTTTTTTTTTTTTTTTTTTTTTGCGGCACCAGAGATTGAGCTCACAACCTCGCACCTGTCAGACAGGCGCTGAAGTCACTGAGCCAAACTCCTGGCCTAGTTTGCCATTTTCTGCATGAAATCAGAAGTATCCTGAAACTCAGAAATAAGCACTGGGTAGAGACAGAAGAAATCAAAAGAAGATTCTTTCTGTCATTCTGGTAGCCTTGGTTTCACTGACCACTAAGCCTTCTTTGTCATGCATAAGAATCTCTTGTAATAAGGAAAAGCTGGGTGTGGTGGTACACACCTGTAATCCCACATACTAAGAGTTTGAGGCAGGAAGATCCTTTGAGGCCAGTCTGGGCACTTTAACAAGACTCTGTCTCAGAATTTTAAGAAAGGCGTCCTTGGGACAGAGCTCAGTGGCAGGGCACTCCTATCCTAAGATCCTGGGTTCAATTCCCAGAACCACAAAAACAAGACAAGAAAATGCCCCAAAGATATAACTATAACCAGATGGTCTCAAAAGAAAAGAGAATGTAAAATATATTACCTATAAAAGATGTTTAGGGCCGAATAGTAATTTACAAAGAAGCACAATGAGATCCTGGTTTCTTTTTCTTTTTTTCATGTGGTGCTTAATGTGGTATTTCTTTTTAAAAAGTTTCATAAACACATAATAACTATACATATATGTGGACTCCTATTTCTTATTGCATGCTCTTACCCGATAGAGGATTCTGAAGATAGTATTCAGTTCAGAGTTCTCTGAGACAGTTTTGGAGTTTTTGTTGTTTTTTGGTTTGTGCGTACCTATGGTCATGGTGATGACTTTTAAAATACATAGTTTTTAAAACTGGGAGGAAAAGGTTAGCATATTGGATTCTTACTTTTCCTTTGTGATTTACTATGTTTTCTGATTTTTCTGCCTTTGTAATGTATTGGTTTTATAGAAAGACATTCCATAGCTTTTTAGACGACACTGTGGGTGGCACGTGTTCGCCTGTCGAGTGACACTTTTCTTCCCCTTGGCACTGACCTGTAGGTGTTCCCTCTGGCGCACGTGTGCAAGGACACAAATAAGATGACATTCGTTAACCCCCAAGGCGTCAAACTCAATCTCTACAAGCAGAAAGTGGAAGAGGCCATCAAGTCCTATGAAAAGTGAGTGTTATTCCCTACTCTCGCAGATGCGGAATTTGTTTGATTTTCTTTGTTTTCTTATTTTGGCTTAGATTATTCTTCTTGGAAGCTGCAGTGGGGAAGCTTTTCAACATCGATATCGACAGGAATGGCTGACTCAGGGACTCCCTGGGCATTTAGTTCTTTACCTGAATATTTTCACAGTCTTGAAGAATCCATGTTTCTTTTCCAGACTCTGCCAATCTAATGTTTCCATGAAATCTTTAAAGTTTCCCTTTTGGCACAGCGAATTTGATCATGGTGGAATCTAATGTTCAGTAGAGTGACTAATAAAACTTCACAGTGATGAGGTGGTAAAGCAGTACAGTGAGCTCTCCCTACCCCTGGGTTTTGTGAGCCCTCATTCGGTCAGTACAGGTGGACTATACTCAAGAAAACATCTCCTCTGTACTGGACATGTACAGATTTTATTTTCTTGTTGCAACTTCTTCAACAATCCACCACGACAACTAATTTGCATAGTATTGACACTGTCTTAAATAATATCAGTCATCTGAAGAGGGCTGTGCTGCTAAAGTTTGACATAAAGGACTTGGGCATCTGTGGACTTTGGGATTGGGGAAGCAGGAGGGCTGTTCTCTCCGTGGATACCGAGGAATGACTGTAGAAGTTACACCTTGTTATTTAAGTTTTGTGTCAAATTCATGATGGTCATCAAGTTGCCCATAGTGAAAGTGATGCCCTTGAAGAGCCCCTGTGTCCATGCAGAGACAAAGCCTTTCCTCTCTGAGCAGATGACCGACTAAGTCATCTCCTTGCCGCCGCCCTCATCACCTCCAACCCAATGAGGAATTAATCTTCAGTTCACAATGCTTAATTAAACTTTCAGTGAGGGCCGGAAATGTAACTCAGTGGTCCAGCGCCTGCCTGGCAAGCACGAGGTCCTGAGTTCGATTTCTGGTTAAAAAAAAAGAAAAAAAAAACTTCCGAAGAGCCCTGCTTCTTTGGGCAAATCCCTTAGTTGCAGAGCTGTGCTGTCAGATTTTATTTGCTACCATACGAGAGGGAAAATGAAGTAAAGTACAGAAATGAACGATGTGCTGTCTTAGTTACTTTTCTTGGTGCTAAGGCAAAATACCCGACACCCAAAGTTAAATGGGGAAAGGTTTATTTAGTTACGGTTTCAGTCTTGTCATTGGCTGGCTCCAGGGCAGGGTGACTTGGCAGAGGGGCATTGCAAAGTAGAACCAGTTCATGGCAAGCAGAATGCAGCAAAAGCAAGCAAGCAAGGGACCTTAACAGCGCCTTTCTGCCTGTTTTATCTTATCTGGGCTACTCCAGGGCAGGTAGCACTCACACCCTTAATCTCAGTGCCCTTGAGCCCAGCACTGCACCATGAATCAGTCCCAGTCTCACACATTCTAGATCCAGCCACCTCTGAAAAAGCCCTGCCTATGACTGCATGGGGCTTTGGGGGGATATCCAGACACAAGTCATGACATGCAACCAGGCCAGCATTTGTATGTCTGTTGTCATTTTGCAGTGGCTTTAGTGTGTATTCAAAACAAGCTTAAGGCCTGGGTCCTGCCTACAGGAGTGACCATGAGTCCCCTGAGGGTCTTCCCCACCCAGCACAGCACAGGCCTCTCCAAACTCCCACTTGAGATTCTGCCTCTGCCCTCCTCAGAAACGGAAGCTATCTTATGTGGCTGCAGGTCGAGACTCGCTTATCCAGAATGCTTAGAACAGTGTATCGGATTCTGGATTTTGGAATATTTGCATACCTATAAAATGAGATATCTTGGGGATGGATATCTAACATAAAATTCATTTATGTTTTCTATATATCTTTTACACATAACCTGGAGGTAACTTTTTGCAATATTTTAAACAACTTTGTGCATAAGAAAACTTTCATGCTGCAGAATTTCCTCACTGACACTCAAAAAGTGTCAGGTTTTGGAGCATTTTGGGTTTGGGGTTTTCGGATGAGGGATGCCCTGCCTGTATTTCTGGGGGTCTGCACCTGCCCTCTGTCTTTCCGTCACAGGTAGGACAAGCCGTTCCTGGGCTCACCCTTCTCCGGGGGGCCGATGCCTTCGGGCAGGTGTCCCCTTAAGGAAGCGGGCCCCTCAGCGAGGCCTCTGCAGAGTCGTCTCTTACCTCCCTTCTCTGTGGCCCTCGGAGCCCTCACGGCTACCGCACAGTCCTGTGTGCCTTGGTGACTGTCCCTGTCCCCCTGGGTGCCAGCTCCAAGATCTGGCTTGGCCAACCCCATTTCCTCCTTCATTTATTCCTCCCAGGCTCTGTGTACTTGATTATCTGAATTTAATTCAAATTCAATATAATTCCAGTTTAGTTCTGAAAGTTTTCAAATTCAGGTTTGCCAAGTATAATATACTAATGCCATTCTGACTCTAACATGTAGTTGCTGGGCCAGTGAGAACCTGCTACAGGCCACCAGCTGGCGCCCGGAGGTCAGCTGGCCCGAGTGGGCTCTGCCTTGGCCCTGGCGCCTACTTGGGGCAAGGATGTGACATTTGCAGACCTCTGAGTCCTCATCGACTGAACCCATCTCACACCCCTGGTGTGAGGATCGGGAGGCTGATTGTATCTCATCATTTAAATGCAAATATATTCCAAAATACACAAAAGTCCAAAATCAAAAACATTTCTGGTTTCAAGAGTTTCACATAAGAGGTGCTCAGCTTGCCAAAAGTAGAGGTACATGCTTGGAACCTCAGCACTGGGGAGGCTGAGACAGGAGAATTGCCAGGAGTTCAAGGCCAACCTGGGCTACGTAGTTCAAGGCCAGCCTGAACTATGCAGTGAAACCTGTCTCAAAAACACCAAAAAGCAAGAGCTATTTGTATTGTTATTAGTAATGATAGTTTTAATATAATGAAATTAATTTCAATATGGCCAATATTTAATATTCTTATTTAATATTAATTGGTACTGCATTATTACTTCAATATCTTAAATAATTTTTCCCATATTAACATGAATATACAGAACAAAAACTTCTTGCTCTTTTGCAGTTGATGATGAGATGTTTACTCTCTCACTGGTCTCAATATTACATTTCTAAGGAGTTTCCCACCAAAAGGAAACCAGACGTAACTTTAAATATAAGCTTCATATACTCTTAAACCTATTGCTGTGGTTGGTCCCCTTTAGTGCCCATATGTGGCTGTCCTTCTGTTACAGTATTTTCATAATTAGGACAGCAATTTCGGCTTTGCATGTCTGAGCCCAGCTTTGAGTGAGCATTTCTAGTCCTGCTGGATTCACAGGGGATCTTTTTGCCGTTTATTTTGACTACAAGTCTGAAGTCAGGATCAGAGGCCTCAGGTCCTGGAGAAACTCAGTTCTAACTCTGGGCTCCGGGACCATGCCGAAGGCCTCTGCTCGCGGCTTCTGCTGGGTTGAGCTGGCCGCTGATCACATTTCTGCTGCAAGTTACTTTGCCTACGCGCCATTCCTTGGTGCAAGTAGATTTGATGGCTAGATGCACATTAAGCCTATAAATACAACCCTCAACCCAATTCTGCTCTTCTGTGTGAAAGCAAGGGGAAACTCTGGTCAGCCTAATCCCTGCACGGAGGGGTGGAGCAGCTGCGGGAGGCCCCGCCCTCAGCCCCTCCCACACCCATCGCAGACAGACACGCAGGGCCTCGCCCCACAGCTGTGGCTCTCGTAGTCACCGCCCGCCCAGGAGAGCAATGAAATAGCTCTGTGGAGATGGACAGCAGGGCAGTGACCAAGCCCTTGAAAAAGTACCTTCTAAAGAACCGAGTTCCGATTTGAGACATGCTCTCGATGCCGAGGACGGGTGGCATTTTCCTTGTTGTTTTTTTGTTTTTTGTCTTTTTGAGACAGGGTCTTGCTATGTGCCTCTGACTGGCCTTGGGCTCACTTTATAGCCCAGGCTCATCTCAAACTGGCAACGATCCTCCTGCCTCGGCCTCCCGAGTGCTGGGATGACAGGATGTTTTCCTTGTTTTCCCCACAAGGAAGCCATTTGTCACAGATCCCATAACAGCAAAGTGGATGTGGAAGCCAAGTTTTAAGCCCAGACCCGTGTAACTCTGGAACTCTTACCCAGCCTCCCGGAACACTGAGTCCACCATTGAGTCTAGATCTAAGAGGATTTTGAATAGAATTTTTAAAGAAAAGCACACAAAAGTAAAAATGCTTACTATGACTCCTTTCTATAAATCTTAAAAGCTCTGATCATTGTCACATGAACCACATGGTTCAAGAAACGTGATTTCCAAATGGGCCCCAAAGAACCAAAACCATCAAATGGGACAGAAGTACTGAGCTGGCTTCTTCTGATTCTGTCCCCTTCATTTACAGAGCGTTTACCTGTGTCAAACACAGTGTGGTGTGCGGCGTGCAGGCTGGCTGGGGGTCTTCACAGCTACGGAGGAAAGGGTTCAATTCCTCTGCCCACTTGACAGGAAGGTTCAGTGCAGCCAGGAGGAGAAGGAGCTGGCCTAGCAGTGGGCCGTGGCTCTTCTGGTGTCGTCTGTGCTCTTCCCTCATTTCAGACTCCCTTGCTCTGTTCTGCCCAGGCTTTCGATGGGCTGCAGGGAGTGATAACCCCTCCACCCGAACCATGCGCTCTGAGCCCCACTTTCTTGGAAACAAGGTCTTACTTAGGTAGCCCAGGCTGGCTTTGAATTTGCAATCCTCCTGTCTCAGCCTCGCACGTACTGGGATTACAGGCATGGGCCACCATTCCAGGCCTAGAAACTTCTTAATGCAGAGATGATGAAGACCATGTTTTTGACTGCATTTGTTTTGATACTTGACACAACTGCCGCAAAGCCGTGAGGCTTCTATGATGTTGCTAAGAGAACGCAACGCACCTGTCCAGTCCCCAGCTGATGACATGGGTATGGTCTGAGAGCGCAGCGCCTCTTAGATCCTGGAACCAGTCTTTTGCCATGAAATGAAGTTGAATGCTTCTAAATTGTCCTTTTTTTTTTTTTTCTTAAACAGGCGCTTGAATAAAATTGTTTGGCAAGCATTATCTCAAGAGGAAAAAGAAAAGTAAGTCATTCCATTTCTTCCTCCAATTTTCCAATGAAATTTGCATAAGCAAAATTAACTGTTTTCAGTGGTATTTACAGTATTCAGTGTTGTGCAACTTCCTCTGCCCCTTCTAGGTTCAAAATGTTTTCATTGCCCAATAAAAACTACCTTGTACCCATAAAGCAACTATTCCCAGTTTCCTCTTCCCTGGCCCCTGGTCAGCACTAGTCTGATATCTATGAATTTGCCCTTCTGGAATTTGCCTATTACATGAGAGGAATCATGTAACATGTGACACCTTTCGTGTCTGGCTTCTTTTCTTTAGTGTGAAAACAATGTTTTCAAAGTTCACCCAACTTGTCGTATGTATCAGCTATATATATATAACTGGAACTTCCAGAAGGTCCTGAATAAACACACACACACGCACACCTGCAGGCACAATATGTCACTTATTAAAAATTTATTCTTTCATTGATGATCATTTGGGTTTCCTGCTTTTTGGCTATTGTGAACACTGTTGCGATACCTGTGTAGAAGTTCTGTGTGAACATTTGCCTTCATTTCTTTCGCGTCTGTAACTAGAAGTGGATTTGCTAGTCAATCAGTAATTCCATGCTTGACTTTTGGGAAGGGGCCTCCACACTGCTGCCATGGGGAATTCAATACTTCCTGTGCCACCAGCAGTGTACAAGGGGTTCAGCTTCTCCATGGGACAGTTTGGAGCTCTCTTTACACAGAACTGTAGAAAATGACATGTTTGCTTTAAATCATTTCCATGGAAGAATTACTTCCTCATATTAACACATAACTTAATTATATATTTTTGTTATGGTGACTGAATAATCCTTCCTTTTCTGATGTTACTGATGTGGTTGTCAGGACATTTATTGGTTAATATTTAACAATGTAGAATTTTAAGATGAGTGTTTTATGTTAAGTATACTACGTCATAGTCAAAAAGTCAGGAGTTATCCTCATGAAGTGCTATCCCAATATGGTCTTGATATATATTTTCTAATGACCAGTGATGATGACCATCTTGCATGCTTGTGTCTATTGCTCTATCTTTGGAAGTACCCATTCAAGTCCATTGTCCATTTTTAAAGTGAGTTGTGTTTTTGTAGTTGAGTTGCCTTTTGGATACTAAGCACTCACCAGATACATGAGTTGCCCACTTTTCCTTATTCTGTAGACTGCATTTTCACATTCACGATAATGTCCTTTGATGCCCAAAAGTCAGTTCACCATTTTTTCTTTTGTTTTTTTTTGTTTTTTTTTTTTTTTTTTTTTTTTTTGCGGCACCGGGGATTGAACTCACAGCCTCACGCCTGCCAGGGCGCTTAAGGCACTGAGCCGAACTCCCAGCCCTGGTTTTTTGAGGCAGGGTCGCACTATGTAGCTCAGACTGGCCTTACGCTCGCGCTGTAGCCCAAGCCGGCCTCGAACTCACAACGCTCCTCCTACCTCAGCCTCCCGAGTGCTGGGATTAAAGGCGTGCGCCACCACGCCCGGCTCTTTTGTTATTCATCTCGTTGGTGTCAAATCTAAGAATTCAATGCCAGGTATGAAGTCCTGAAGTTGTTCCACTATGTTTTCTTCTGTTTATAGTTTCAGCTCCTACACTGAGGCTGTTGGCTAATTTTTAGTGAAGTTTTTTGCTTGGAGTGAGGTCTTCTAGGATACTTAGGTGGTTACTGTGAACTAGCATAATGGTTTGTCTTGAGAAAAGTTCAATACGTTAAGAATTAATTCTGCTGTTGTTGAAAGAGAAGTTCTATATATGTCTATTGTGTGATTCACTTATACTGTTTTTTAGTCCTCTGTTTCCCTTTTTGATCTTTTGTTAGAGTGCTATATTCTTGACTGAGGGTGGAGTGTCCCAGCTAGTTTTGTCCAAGTGTCTATTTCTCCCAATAGTCCTGCCAAAGTGTACTTTATTGGGGGGCTGTCTTCATTACTTTTCCCATTGCTGTGACAAAATACCCAATACCCAAAGTTAGAGGAGGAAAGGCTTATTTTGGATCACAGATTGTAAAGGTTTCATTCCATAACCAAGGCAGGGTGGTGTGGCAGAGAGGCATTGACAACGAGAAACAGTCCATGGCAGGGCAGGCAGGAGGCAGCAACAGCAACAGCAGCAATAGCCATGGCGAACCTGCTTTTCCCTTTTACCACACCCAAACTGTAAGCCTTTGAGTTGTGCAACCCAGACCTAGGGTGGGCCTCCCAATTATCAACATGCACAATTATGGTAAACCAAACAGTGGACCAATTTAGTGATCACACACCCTTAATCCAAGTTCACCCATCCTAGATTCACCACAGAAAGCCCCTCCTACACGCACAGGAGTCTTTGGGAGTCATCTAAATACAAGCTGTTACGGGAACTGTAATAGTAAATGTGTACATCTTCATAATTTCTAGATCTTCCTGATGATTTGATAGCTTTTCAATAGATGTTATTCTTTGCTTCTTATAACAATTTAGACTTAAAACCTACTTTTTCCCAATAATAGTTTAGCCACTCCAGCTGTCTTTTGATTACCAGAATATCTTTTTCCATCCTTTCTTTTTTATTTTCTTCTCCTCTCTTTTCCTTCGGAGACAGGGTCTTGCCATGTAGTTCATGCTGGCCTTAAACTTGCAGTGATCCTCCTGCCTCAACCTCCCCAGTGTTGAGATTACAGGAGTACACCACCATACCCAGCTCTCCATCCTTTCATTTTCAAACTATTTGGTTCTAAAAAGTCTCTTTTCATCAGCATACAATTGGTTCTTTTTTTTTTCATTCTATCAATTTTTGTCTATTAGTGAGTTAATCCTATTTAAAATGATTAATAATAATGGAAGACTTATGTCTGCCTCTGTCCTATTTGTTTTGTATATGTCATATATTTTTGTTCTTCACTTTCTCTTCTTGCTTGATTTTTTTTCTTACATACTATTTTGATCACTGTTCATTTCCTATATACTCTTTGTCCATTTTCTTAGTGGTTATCATAGGAATTGCAGTTAACATCATAAATATATAGTAACCTAATGGGAATTGATGTTGAATTAGTTTCAACAGCAGAGATTAACTCCATTCCTATTCAATTTAATCTCTCCATTTACCTACTTATGGTCATGGATTACATCTTTCAAATTGTGTGCCCATTAACATACACTTGTGGTTATATTTTGTGCACTTGCCTTTTATATAATAAACAAAACAAAAAAAGCAGTTATGTACCAAGATGCAAAAATACTAGCTTTTATATTTTTCTATGTTGTTACCTTTGCCAGTCATATGCATTTCTTCTTATGGCTTAGAATTATCCTCTAATAGCCTTTTATTTCAGCATGAAAAGTTCTTTTGGCATTCTTATAAATAAGTCTACTAGTAGTGGATCCTTTCACTTGTATTCATCTGGGAATGTCTTATTTTCTCATTCATTTTTGAAGGATCATTTTACAATACATAATTCTTAGTTGACAGTATTTTCTTTCAATACACTAAATCTGTCATCCCATTTCCTTCTGGTCTCCATAGCTGGTGATGAGAAATCAATGTTGCTCTTCCTTAGGATTCCTTATTCATGACAAGGGCGTTTTGTCTTGGTTCTTTCAAGCCTCTCTCTCTCTCTCTCTCTCTGTCTCACTGGTCTTTCAACAGTTTGATTATAATGTGTGCTGGTGTAGCTTTCTGAATTTATCTTGCTTAACATTTGCTGAACTTCTTGGATATGTAAATTTACAACTTTCATCAAATTTGGGGAGCTTGGAGCCATTATTTCTTCAAATATCTTACCCCTTTCCCTTTCTTGTCACCTTTTGGGATGCCTAAAATGTTTTTGCTGGTAAGTTAAGTTCATGGTATCCCAGAGTTTCCTTAGACTCTGTTCACCTTTCTTAATTCCCTTATTTTTTCTGCTTCTCAGACTTAGTAATCATAGTTGACCTACCTGTTAGTTCACTGATTCATTCTCTACTTGCTTTAAACCTGCTTTTGAATGAGTTTTTCATTTCAGCTACTATGCTTTTCGGCTTCAGTATTTCTATTTGCTTCCATTCATGATTTATTTTCTCTAGTTATTCATGCATCTTTCTCCCTGTTTCCTTTGGTTTTCTGTTTATGGTTTCCTTTACCTTTTTGAGCATATTTAAGACAGTTAATTTAAAATCTTTGTCTAGTAAATCCAGCATAAGTTTTATTCTGCAAATTTTTTTCCTGCATGGGACATTTCCTGTTTCTTTGTAAGCAAATTTGGAATTTTGGGGGTTGAATTGAATACTTTTGCTTTTACAGTGTGGAACCTCTGAAAATCAGGATCTTCTCTCTCTTCATCAGTTATTGTTATTAATGAAGACTACAGTTGTCTTTTTAGTGCTTTTCAAAACTGTTTTTATAGAAGCAGAATTTCTTGTATGTGCTCAAAGAAGGTTTTGTTCCCTTATATCTGTGGTCAGCCAGTGTCTTGACAGAGATTTCCATAAGTATCAGTGTCTTTCAATATTAAGTATTCTTCTCAATGCTATAGTTTTTCATTAGATACGAGAATTTCAAAAGAGATCATCACATGAGGTGATTGATAAAATGCCGACCATAATTCACAAAGATGGCTATTTTTAATCTGTTTTAGCTGCCGAAGTCTAGATGGACCAGAGGCCATGGCTGTGACTATCATTTGACATCTAATGTTCAACATTCAACAAATATTTCTCAGGGGAGAGTTTACTGAGAAGCTATCTCACCATATTTTTTCCTATTACGGTTGTTTGCTTTTTCTTTTTTAGGTTAGATGCAATCAAACCAATACAGTACATGGAAAACAAGGCAGCTCTAAACAAGGCATTAGAGAGGTCAAATTGGCCCATTTCACTGGAAGAGCTGTCACTGCTGGAAAATGAGATCCTAGCTGGGAAAATGTACATTCAGCAGGCCATGGAACTCCAGGAGGCTTCCAAGAAGAACTGTGCGAGCCAGGCACCGGCAGAGGTGGGTATTTCCTCCCTCCCGGCCTGTTCCAGCTCATCACCATCTCTACACTGACTTCCTTTCTCTCTCTCTCATCCTCCACCCTACTAATTTCTGAAGTTACAGTGGGTCTCAGAACTTTTTTTAATCAAACAAGAAAAGCCATCTGATTTTTGTATGTTCTTACCTTTTAAGCAATACATCTTTTAGTTGAAAAACAAAACTCAATAGAAGTGTAAAGTAATGATTAAAAGTCTAGATTTTGACCAGAGGCCAGGTCCAACCTCAGATCTACCACTTTATTTCCAGGTAATCTTGACTGGCTGCTTAGCCTCCTTAAACTCCTTTTCTTACATGTGAAACAGGAGTGCTAATAGTTGCTGCCTCTTAGGGTTGCTACAAGTATAAAACAACTATTATGAGTACTTAGTTTTGAAAGTCCCATATAAGTGTTATTAATTATTATTAATATTAGCACTAATAATAATAAAGCAAACCTTCTAAAAAAGAAGAATAATTTATTATCTGAATGCCTTATTAACACTACTTTGGGGCATTATCTTGTAGTTTTTTTCTTCCTCAAATAGATGTTTTTACACAGATGCAGTCAGAGAGTCTATACTTATTTTATACTCTGCTTTTTAATTTGTCATCATTTCACAGAATTTCTCTGTGTTTTGCTAAATCTTCAGATTGACATTTTTGGTGGTTACATAATATTCTGTGCTGTGTAGATAACCTGGTGTATTTAGCTCATCACTGACTGTTGGACTTGTGGGATATTTTCTAGTTTTCTGCTCTTTTTTATGTTTTCATGACTCCTCTGGTGCATTTAGTTGAATTCTTTGGTGAAGATACGGTCTTAGGAATGGGATGCCTGGACCGAATGGCATGAACATTTAAAGGTGCAAATAGATATTGCCAGCATGATACCCTTGTTTCTGATTGTGCCTGGGTATGTGGGATGCAGAATAGTTTGTCCAAAATCTTCCTGGATCCTCGCTCACTTTCAGACACCTATCACATGAACTGATCTTTGGGCTTCGTTCTTTTAATTTCCATCTTTGGCAACCAATACAGCTTTTGCCTGATTTTAGCTTCTGTATTTGCTGCTCTAGATGCTTGTTTTGTTTTATTTTTCTTTCAGTTTTTCCTCTGCAGATCACATTTTTTTTCTCTCTAGTATAAAAAGCTATTATCTTTTGTGCAGAATGCAGAATTTTAGTCACATATCTGCTAATATTATTCAAATCAAATTAGATTATCAAAGAATTATTCAGTGTTCCTGGGTGAGGGAGAATCAGATACTCCCAAACACTTCTGTCCACTGGCCTTGCTTCCCTTGATGCCCTGTGGACACCTAAGGGTCTAGAGGACCAAACTGAATTCCTACCCCTTCCCAAAAATACGTTGTTCCTCTCTCCATGCCTCCAACTGTCTGCTCACTCTTTCAACTGTTCCCTGAAACATTTGTGGGTACCTACAAGGCGCTGAGCACTAGGCTAAGCCCTGGGAGAACCTAGAACCTGGTGCACCCCGTCCTGCCCTTATTCTCGTGAGACGGAGCATTTCTTCCACCATGATGGGCTTTACCACGTTGAACAGTGGAGACCTCACCGCCTGGCCACAGGATGTGCTAACATTATTCTTTTATCTATGCTTTATATTAAATTTGCAAATAGTATCAGAAATGGCATAAAAAGGAGCCTCTTGTGAATCAGGACAAAGAAAGTATGTTCTACTGAATTTGCCCGGACTTCTGGCAACCAAAAGATCATTGTTCACAGGCTATGAATTAATTGTCGTATTCCTTTATTCCTTGCCCACAAAATGGAACTAAAAATAATTTCTGTCATTTCTTCATCTAAAAATATCCATTCATCCTCTGCCACGGTTAAGACTCTGCTTGGCACAGGTGCTCCCCGGAAGGGAGCAGCCCAGCTCATTCTCTCCTTGGGGTCCCCCAAGGTGACACTATGTAATGTGCCAGACACAATGTGCATTGGATGTGCCAGCCCAGTGGAGGAGACATATTAGAACAGAGCAGAATAGAACTTAACGTCCCTGACAGCTGAGACCTTGTTGGCCAAATGTGGATGTGTGGGAATTGGGAGGCTGGGGCGTGAGAAACAATCTGAGTGAAAGAAACAGCCTTTACAGAGGCTGAGAGATGGAAAGGAAGGTGCGATGTTCACCCAGGGGGTGGGCCAGTTCACACTGGGAAGGGACAGTGGGCCTGCAGGAAATGGATGGTGGGGAGGGGTTTCCAGGAGGTGGAAGACACTGACAGATCTGTCTTGGAAGGATTATCTTTGAGGCACGGCATGGAGGAAGGAGATCAAAATCACGTGCAACCTTCTGTCGGGGGTTTTGAGTCCTTGAACCAAGAAGGATCCATGGGGAGGGCAGAGGTCAAAGACATGTGAATTGTTGGAAGGTCAGGCTCATGGGCTGCGTCAAAGGATAAAGCTAAAGAGACCCCACAACATGTCTTGTTTTGGACACCTCAAGGGTTGGAGCCAGTATCAACCACTTCCCTACACCCGTGCCCCGGAGGCAGGTGCTCCCTGGCCAGCCCGGCCCATCACCCTGTCATTCTGTCACCTTTGTCCCATTCATGTTTCCCTCCCGGCTCATTTCCCTACCTGACATGGTGCACTCACGTGTTTATGGCCCGTCTTCTCCGCCAGATCGAGTGCTGGTTTGTTGCGTTCTAGGTACTCCCAGAGCCGAAAGGAGTGGGTGGCACTGCTAAGATGCTGATGGATGTTTCCATATATACGTGAAAGACCAGGGAGGAAGCGGCATAATGAAAGGAAGGGTAGATTATTAGGAAAGGTGATTTGCTTTTAGTCCTCTAGGTTCTCAGCATATCTGCAGGGCAGCCAGATGTGAAAGGCAACCATCAAATACTGGGAGCTCAGGAGAGAGGGCTGAGTGACAGATCAACCTGGAGTCGTGTGACGCTGGTGCTGAGAGAGGAGACAATGGAAGGGACCCAGATGGAGAAGTTAGAGAAGCAGGAGCCTCCAGGTGCAGAGCTACGATGTGAGAGCCAAAGCAGAGGTGGTGAAGAGCCCTGGCTCTGGAGTCAGGCAGATCTGATGCGAATCTCAGCTCTGACACTTCCTCACGCCCTGCAGTGCTCGGTGTCTCCTCATATCTCAGACAGGAAAGCCAAGGATGGTTGTGAGACAGAGCATTAGGACGTCGGGGAGCATAGAGAGCCAACAACACATGCATGAGCCACTATTAAAGTTATTGTCGAGGGTTCTGGTGTCTGCAAACCATTCGATTTGCCAGGAGGGAGCTCATCAGAGATGTTAGCCGGGAGAAAGTGAGTGGAATTGTGCAAACAGCAGTAAGTCTGAAGCAAGTGGGCAAAAGGAGGAAATCAGGTCACAGAGGGCAGGCTTTCGTTTCCAGGTCTTTGTGGGAAAGGCCAGGAGGAAGATTGTGAGGATGCGAGGCGAGTGTGGGAGAAGCAGGCGTCTCCTGGGTTTACTGCTTGGTCGGGGGCTAAGGCCTTCCCTTCACTGTCCTGTCCCCACGCAGGGTGCCCAAAGCCCCCGTTTATGTCCTCGGGACAGGTGCTGTGTGCTCAGGCCAATTGTCTACGCGAAATGAATGGGGGAAGGGTTGTCTTCAGAGTTTCTTCCACCCTTAGCATGTCCTTCTGCAGTGGAAGACTTTTATGTTTTCTTTCTTTCCTTTTGATGAGAAATGCGTGATATATTCTGAGATTTTTTTATTCCATTTTTCTGTGCCTCACTCCTCGGATTTCAGGTCAACTTCAAAGTGAAAAGCTTTGGTGGGAGCAGAGCTTGGGATGGCAAGGCCAGATTGTAAGGTCTTTTAAGATCCTGGGGTGAAGAACACGCTGCTGATGCTATTCAGTTTTACTCACTCATATATAAGTATAACCTCATTTTAAATTCTTTTAGCAAAAGCCGAAGATTTTGATCAATGATTGTAAATTAGAAAGGGAGAGGCTTTCTGTTAATCACTGAGACCCCTTACTAGTTATTAAAATGTGTAACAGATGTTGATCAAAGTTCCTTTGGGCAGGAATCCAATCAGCAGTGCCCACGTGTGTTTAGAAGGCTGTGGCCTCTTATTCGACCTGTTCCAGGACGTATTCTGGAGTTTGGACGTCTGAGGCTTCCTGACCCCTTCTCGGGAGTGATGCTGGCACCCAACATAGCTGCCCCACTGGCTCCTGAGTTTGGGACAGATTCGTGATTCTTCTGAGCATGAAGTCCAGAGATGGGAAGGAGGAGCGTGGCTGCAGCGCCAGGTGCAGCAAGCCTGGCTCGCTCCTTACTCCTGGGCTTCTGCTGTCGGTTCCTGGCTGGCCTGGGTCCAACCTGAGGTGGGAACAGCTCATCTCACACCGATTCTGCCCAGGGCACGTCCCATCATGCCTGCCCAGGTCACACTTCCCGCCGCGACCACGATCCACTGACTTCACGGTGCTGCTGGAGACAGAAGCATGGCTCACTGGCCGCGTAACGAAAGGAGAAATATTAAGACTAAAATTTTAAGCTCTCACTAGAAGCTCCCTTTCCTGATAGCATATTGCAGATTTCGCCTTCTTTGGCCAATCCTGAGTCCTCAAAGCTGAACGATGAGGGGCATCTGTGAATCATCGTTAGCCTTCCATAGTCTCCCTGCAAACCTGGCCCAGAGCTGCCCAGATATGCAGTCCTGGACATTGTCTTAGCGGGTACAGGCTGATCCCCAAGCACAGTCTACAGGACCCAGGCCTGGAAAGATTCCACACCCTTCTCATTGACCACTTTGGGAAGCACATAGGCAGAAAAATCACTTGTAATTTGTCAATCGTAAGAAGCTCAAAGAGCCAAGGCTGTAGCTCAGCGGCACAGAACCTGCCTGACAAGTGTGAGGCCCTGAGTTTGATTCCTAGTACCAAAAAAAAGAGGAAACAGCAACTCTAAAGAAGGCAGTGGAAGCCGGAATGGTGACTATAATCCCAGCACCTGGGAGCCTGAGGCAGGAGGATAGCTGTACATTCGAGGCCACCCCTGGCTACAAAGTGAATTACAGGCCAGCTTGAGCTGCATAGCGAGACCCTGTCTCAAAAAAACAAAACAAACAAATAAACAAAAAACAAACAAACAAACAAAAAAAGCACTGGAAATGGACCCAACACAGCTGGATGAGTTCGTGACTTCTCAATACCATAGTCAACAAGGGACTTGGAGTCTGTGACCCTTAGGAATGGTGGGTTGGACACTCTGCCCTATGAAAGGTTGTCCTAGAGAAAAACAGTGTTAGGAAAATGTCCATAGGAAGGGCTGTGGTGAGGCCGGAGGTGGACTGAGAGAATAAAGGACAGAGAGGCCATTGGGACTTGAGAACACTGTGTTGGCTGTGACTTTGACATTATGCAGGCAGGACGATGTTATAGGGAGGCTTAGAGGAAAATTTCTTTGAGTTCTGTAACATTAAATGATACTATGTAAGGCTGTTAGCTTCATTCTCAAGTAGGAATGGAACCAATTGCCATTCTTGCATTGTAGCCCATTCTTTCGTAGTCTCCCTGATACCCTCTTTAAGGGCAAGGTGGTATCACACCGGCCTTGTCGTCTCATGAGTAAAATCTTCAGTCTGCTCTGCTGCTGGCTGGGTCTGAGGGCAAGATGAGCTCCTCAGATAGAGGGAGACCTCCTTGTGTGCAGACAGGGAGGCTCACAGATCCGAGCTGTGCGTCGATGACTTCGCCATCCCAGAAGGATTGGCAGGGGCACACTGAGGCCACACTATCCCCTGATGGCACGACAACGGCGAGTTACACGGAAAGGGACTCCAGATGGGCCTGCAAGGTTGGTGGCAGGCTGCATGGCCAGGGCGAAACTGAAATCTCAGACAGTGAGGGGAGGTTCGATCTGAGAGGGTGCCAGAGAAGATGCAGCCGGTCTCGTAATTGTGCCGCAGTCCACGGCAGACTTCAGGGGAGACCCCTGTGCCAGAGCACCAGGCACTGGGAGAAATTAAAGGAAAGGAGGAAGAACAGACCATATCATCTGAAAAGTTTCATAGCCTATTTTTCAGGAGTGGAAAAAGTGAATATCAGCCCCAAAAATCCTCAAGATGACAAAAGCCACAGCCAGGTTTTCTAAAACCTCGCTAAATGCTCTCTGGAGACTCCAGCCGGGTGGACCTCAGCACTCCGCCATCTCTGAGCTTGCCTTCATTCCAGCCATGAATTCTGCCCCAGCGTCCTAAATGGATTTGGGCACAATCACTACCCTCCCCGTCTGCAGAGAGAGAACTGAGTGTGGGGGGCTTATCAGGAGGGTCCAGGCAGGAAGCAGAACCCCATCAATCAATCCAAGTGGGGAAACTTCTTAAAAGAACCATTCACAGGTGACAGCAGGTCTAGGGCAGTAACGGGATATGGAGACATCCTGAGATCAGCAAGGAAATAGCCCTGTTAGGGAGAAAGGGGCTACCAGAAGCCCCGGAAATAAGAGCAGCAAGGGGCAGGAAACCAACCCCCTGGTCTTTCTCCTCCCGGTGCCTTTTGATCTCTGCCAGTGTCTCACGTTGTCTGCCCTCCTCCTGGAAACCAGCCAGTCCCTGACTGGAAGCCAGCCAGCTAAGAAAATTAGGGCGTATAGAACTTGGGGGCACAAGACAGGAAAGCAGAGAATGGACTTAGTGGGCCTGGTGAGTAGCAGCAGAACAACTAGCCCAGAGCATAGATATCGTGACAAATTTTCTTGAAGGCCAGAGTTTACTTGCACACTGGACTTGTGTAAGGTACTTAAATACAGTAGGATATAAGGCTGGTGTCGGCCCACACATCAGGCAGTGACACATAAATGGCTCCAGTGTGTGGCTTCTCTTCATCTGTGGGGTCGCAGGAGATGGAGATTGTGTTGGTATCACCTTGACTACTAATCCCCAGAGCTTCTATAACTTCCAGCATTAATTATTTAAGATATTTTGAGTTTTTCTCCCTTTAGTTTTTCCTTGGAGAGCAATCAGGGAATATTTATCTTTTCATAAAAGCCTTCAAAGTTGCTGTTAGCATTTGATTGGAATTCTTACTTTCTGGCTGGTCTCTTCCTCCATGGCCAGCTCTTCAGTGGTGTCGGGCGGGATGGAAGGGCTGTTTCCCGCCCTGGGCTTCACCCCACTGTTGGTTCCTACATATCTTTTTCTTTTAATTTTTATTTTTATGAGTGTGCGCTTGTAGCACATCATGATTACATTCATCATGGGGAGCTGCTGCGTGGACACGACGCACCTTAATTCTCTTCATGTCCCCTTCCCTGCCCCTCCCTCCTCCATCTCTTCGTGCCCTTCCCATTCACAAAGCTTCTATCTCCCTGCTTCCTATTATCTATCTTCTTTCTATCTTGCTCATTAGTTTTTTTATATTTTGGGTTTCCTCATATAAAGAAACTGTGTGATATTTAAGCTTGTGTGACTGATTTATTTCACTTACAATTATGGTCTCAAGCTCCATCCATTTTTTCCTGCAAATGACTCAGGCTTATCCTTCTTTATGGCAGAGTAGTGCTCCATTGTGTATAAACACCACACTGGTTTCACCCACTCATCTATTGATGGACATTTGGCTGCTTCCAAGATTTAACTAAAAAAAAAAAATCCATCTAAATCTTGCACATCTTAAGGAGCTGGCACTCACCACAGAGCATCACTCCCTGGGAGGAGTTTAAGGCCAGACAGCTGGGAAGCAGGGAGCCTGGGATCAACTCGGAAAACAGCCCCTGACGGGGAGGTGGGGAATGCGCAGAACCCGGACCCTGGGTGTTTTACACTGTTTTCCAAAGCTACACTCTTCCCTGAAGAGACAGGAAAAGAAGTAGCCCCACACAAGACTCGCCCTGCTCCCCTCTGGTGTGGGAAGTGAGGCTAAGTGCCCAGACTATAGCAAGGCGTGGCGGTAACAGCCCTCCGGAAGCAGGACTCGTGAGCGCTGTGGCCAGCTGTGTGCGAGCCCCAGCCCTGAGCTGCTATGTCCTTGCGGGAAACTTGCAAGGGGACTTCACTTGCTCCTTGGAAATTCCTCTTAGAGCTTCGTTTCTTTGGCATAGTATTTGCCTTCTGTTAAAAAGCAGAAAATGCTGAAACTTGCCCTAAGTCCTGATCACCAAGGCCTGGAAGGAAGTTGAATCACTCACAGAGACAGTTTGCAAATGTTCTACCTGCATAACTGGGGACCCTGGAGAGAATGAAAGCTAAAACATACCAGGCCCTACATACGTTATGGTAATTACAGCAATCGCAGACTTCGCTAGACTGTAAAGACGAATCCCGCACAGAGAAGCATGTCAGAGCTGCTGAGGCAGTTTCGGGACTGTGTGGTGGAGTTCAAAGATGGGGGGGGGCAAGAAAAAATACTGAGCAGTAGTATTTTTTTTTTTTTTTTTTTTTTGGTACCAGGGATTGAACTCACAACCTTGCGCCTGTCAGGCGCTTATGCCACTGAGCTAAATCCCCAGCCCTATTTTTTGAGACAGGGTCTCATTGTGCAGTTCAGGCTGGCCTTGAACTCACTTTGTAGTCCAGGCTGGTCTGAAACTCACAACGATCCTCCTGCCTCAGCCCCCCAAGTGCTGGGATTAGAGGCGTGCGCCACCACACCCAGCTGAACAGTAGTTTTTTAAAACAACTTTTGAGCCAAAGACTAGTTGTTAAATTGTAAAAGTGTGTTCTGCATTCAATGTTGGAGCATGGTGCTCATTAAATGGGATTTTTAAAGAAAACTTTTATTTTTTATTTTTATTGGGACACGTTCTCAGTACGTAAGGATCACGCTCATCAGTGGGAGCTGGTGCATGTACATGACGCAGCTTAGCTCTTTTCCTCCTCCTTCCCCTCTATCTCTTGGTCTCATTCCCTTTGGCAAAAGATCAATCTCCCGTTCTTTGATGATTGTAAATTTTAAAGCAGCAAGCATTGAGCGGCTTCCCTGTCTCACCAATGAAAACCCGAGAGCATGAGCGTGCAGTGAAAAGAGTGGCATCGCTGGGGGCCTTTCTGCCCATCACCTGGTGACGAATGGGCACAGACGTGAGTAGGAGGTCTCTGGACTGTGTAGACAGGGCTCAATCCAAGTACCCAGGGGGCGGCATCTCTCCTACAGGAGTTGTTACATATCCGCTCACCCGCCTTGAACCGGCTTGTCTCAGCCTCCTGAGCCTCGGCGTGGCAACGCCATGGGTCAGCTTATTTTAGTGCAAGCATTTTGCATTCCTTCTCTCAGCCACTACTGACTCTCCCACCCTTCAGGGCTTTCCTGCTTAAACCCAGTAGTTTCATTTGTCGCAGTTGTTGTTTCCTGTGACGGCACTGGCAGGAAAGCAAAGGCTCCGGAGGGTGCTCTTCAGTGTGGTTGCCCAGTGGCTCTAAAGTCTTTGGCAAGAGCCCACAACAGCTGAATATCATCTTTCTGGAACAATGACGTCAGTGTTCTGGCTGGCGGGCTGACGAGTCTAGCTGCCCCGATCAGCTGTCTCTCTGTCCTGGGAAGCCCATGCTCCATTTCTGTGGGACCGGCCATGGTGACACTGCAGGATCAGTAGGCTTGTTTGGCATCACCTTTGCTGGTGGCAGAGTTGAACTGGTGATTCTGTGAGCAAAGGCTTCATTCTAGAGGCCTCTGCAGTAAACGGCTCTTCCCATAAAGCTGCACAACAGTAATGAATTCTTGCCAATAGTAAGAAGTTGGAAGCAAAAACACAGTCAATGTGAGTGACTGATCCGAAGTCCTTTGGCTTTTTGCTGGCCCTTCAGGTTTTATCCTGGTCCTCGAGTGTATGAGTGATTTGAAGGGCAGTGACACTTTCTGCCACTTAGAAAAACATTTTCAGTGTTACAGTGAATGTCAGGAAACTCTGCATTGCTATCCTTTATTTCGTGGTGGGAGGGAGGATACGATTATTTCTGGCAACTGACTTCACAAATTTGTGCTGCTAAGCCATTATGAAAATATAAAAAGGCATCTTATTGGTTGGCTTCTAGCCAAGTCATGGAGAGAATCAATATTGGAATCCAGAGATAAAAGTTAAATAAATCACGTGATTGTATTCATTTAGAATTTCAAGCAAAATCTTTATGTAGCTAGGCCTAGGTTCTAGTAAGCAACTTGCCATATGGATGAAATCTAAATGGGGAAAATACCTTTCTGGAATCAGTGTGGACCTGATTTTGGAGTAAAAGTTGTTATTTGTCTGGAGGCTGAGATGTTATCTCATGGCCCCAGTGACCAACAACCCCTCTCTGGCCACTTGATCTTTGACAGAACATCAGTGGCAGAAAGCAAAGTGGCTTTGTAAGTTAACTTCACATAAAGGCAAGGTTTCAGGCCATGGCTGATTTAACTTGGCATGTTCCAGATTCTACATTCTTTCAATTATTAGAATACACAGTCTTTCACTGAGTTGCCAACTGCAGCAAATGATGGTGTAGGCATCTCTTTGGAGGAGGAAGATGAGAAATTTGTGCTACTCTTCTGGCTAGCGTGTTGCCCTCATGTTGTGGAAATTGCAAACAAGGGCGGCATGCTTGTGTCCCTGTTCTCGTATGCATGTATCCTAGCGGTTTCCAGGAGAGCAGATGAGGGTCCACCTGCACAGAAAGATGGAAGGGAAGGATGACAGCGAGATCAGTTTGCCCTCTCATTCTGCAAATGTAGAAGCCAAAGCACAGGCAAGCTAAGAGGTAACAGCCCATAGTCCAAAGTCAGCAAAATCGGCAGCGCTCAGTCCTGTTTCCTGTCTCATGGTCCGTGCTTCTCCCTCTGAGCCCATTTCCAGCTGCAGTGCATCATTCTGAATCTCCTATGGAAAGGACAGTTTGGGTTTTTCCTCTGGGAAAGCCCAGGGTAAGCAGGTAGCCTTCAGCATCCACCAATGACCCTAGAATATCCTCTTGGACACTCTGATGGCCTCAGTAAAAGCACAAATTCCACGGAAGGGAGAGGGCCAAGCAAAACCTGGCCCAATGGGGACATCATGAAAGAGCAGCATTCATTGCATATTTTGTCCACGGCTTCAAGGGACAACACAGATCTGAAGCCTTGGTAATATCCCACGAATCCTTGAAGAGACCTTAAGTCCTTTGCTTACCAGTTCTTCATTTCTGAGAACCCATATCTAAATGTTCATCTCTGAGGATATAAGCCATATTTCCACTTCTTTTAATGAACCCCAAAAGCATCTCTAAACAGATCCCAGTGATTGATGGCCACAGCGGAACCCAATCACATCAGGGCACCATGGAAATGAGCCCAGTTATTAACAGAACCCAAACTATATTGAAAATGAGTAATGACCCAGGAGCAAATGGCGTGCACACTGCCTGAAGTTATTTAAATTTTTATAGTCAATTGCCCTATAAATTAGAGACTTCCCTAAGTTTTCTTTTATGAGCTCATAAAGTATGCACTGAGTGTTTTATTTATGGTATAACGATAGCACTGCAAACGCATGACATGGGAATACAGCCATAGCTCTCAAAGAGGTGCCTTTCAGATGCCATCACGCCAAAGAGGCACGGCTGATACTCTGTGATGAGAGAATTGCTGAATGATCATAGAGCAACTAATTTCATGAAGAAACCCAATAATTAATAAGTTAATGATAAAATACAAATGGAGAGAAATCTAGAAAAGAAACCCCCCCCATGTCTGCGGCATAGCAATTTGACAGGAAAGTCTGGTTTACGTTTTGAGTCAAAAGTAGATTCAAGGCTGGGGATGTGACACAGTGCAAACTTGGAAGCTTCTATGTTCGTTCACTCATTCAGCCCAGGCTGTGAAAAATACCATGACCTGTTACATACAGCAAATCAGAAATAAATGGCCACCTATTTGCACCTTTAAAAAAAATAACCAGATTCATAGAAGTATAATTCACATGCCATAAAATTCACCCACCACCACAATCGAGTTTTAAAATATTATCTTCATCCCAAAAGATTTATGTCCATTTTCAGTCAGTTTCTGATCTCACCCTCAGAATTCTATCAATCAGCCATTTCTGTATATTTTATACATAAATGCCTGCATTATATTCTAAATGTGTTCTTTTTCAAAATTGTTTTTGGCTTATTTATGTGCAGATTTTAGGGTGATCTCAATTTGGGCGGGGGGAAGGAAAGGAAAACAAGAAGGAAGGGGAAAGAGAAAAATAAAAAGAGATACTGGGATTTTGATCTGAATTATATAGAATCTGTAGATCAGTCTGGAAAAAATGACTATTTTAATAATATCAGGTCTTCTAATCCGTGAACATAGATAGTATTTCACGGTACTTATTAGGTCTTTGCTTTCTTGTGACTTTTTTTAGTTTTCAGTATGTAGGTCTTTCAATTAATTTGATACCTTTATTCCTAAATACTACATTTGTTTTAGTGCTATTATAAATAGAAATTTTTAAGTTACTGTTCAGATTGCTCATTGACAGTACAGAGAAAACTCCAACTTTTATACATTTATCTTATAACATGATACCTTTAATTCAAGTAGCTCTGGAGTGGGTTCCCTAGGGTTTTTCACATTTAGATCGTATCATTATGAGTAGAGATTTTGCTTATTCCTTTCCAGTCTGGGAGGATTTGTTTTTTCTTGCCATGCAATGTTAACAAAAGTGACAAGAATGCCTTGCTTTGTTTCTGGTCTTAAGGGAAAACCATCCAGTCTTTCATCATTAAATATCAGATTTGCTGTAGGCTTTTCATAGATGTCTTTCAAAAAGTTGAAAATTTTTCCTTCTATTCCTGATTTGTTGAGAGATACTTTATCATGAAAAGGCATTTTGACAAATTCTCCTTCTCCATGCTTTGAAGTTGCCATATAGTGTTATTCCTTATTCTGTTACCATGGTGCCTTACATTACTGATATTCTTTATTCTATTACTATGCATAGTAAAGCAACTTTGCTTTCCTGGAATAAACCCTACTTGGCCATGGTCCTCCTTATCTGCCGCTGGATCTATTTGCTAATATTGTCTTGTGGATTCATGAAGTATATAGATCTGTAGTTTCCTTTTCTTGGGATATCCTTGTTTTGTTATTGAAGTACTACTTCACCTTCCTTTTTCTAATATAAGTGATCTTTCTGGGAGTTTCTGGTTCCCAAGGGATCCTCTTTACAGTTTTTTAGCCAACACTTTTTTTTCTTTGCTTGGTTTTAACACAGCTCCATTGCATGCTTCAACATATTGTGCTTGTGTGTAGGGCCAAAAGGGGAAGAGAGTAGAGTGAACAATAGGGTTTGTCTCACTTTCTTGAGACACTGTGCCACAACTCAAAATGAGATTTCCCTCATTTAGAATTTTGGCTTCTCTCAGCTCATACTGTCGACATTACTGCTACCATCACAGGATGATTTGGTGACTAGGGAATGAGGGGAAAAAAGGAGAAGAATTTCTTAATTCTCTCTGTTAGAAGTTTCTTTTCCTGTTCTTTAAGCTAGAAGTAGGGGGCTTCATTTAGAACTTTCTGTCTGCACCCCGATGCTAACTTCTGACCTTTTGGGATGCCTTGAGATCAGGCATGGAGACACTGGATGAAAAATGTGACAAGCACCACCAGTTTGGTGTTATTTTGAATTCTTGACTTCTTTCTCAACCTATGCACTATTTGCTTATCAGATTCATTCAACAGATCTTTACCTACAATTCAAAGTGCCTATAAATCTATGTTATTTCATTTTTTAGAAATTTATTTACTATAGCAGTGATTCTCAAATTGTTTGGGAATTAGAAACAATGATTTATTCTGGATGACAGAATGAAGGCCTTGGGAATTTTAGGGGAATAAATTAGTAGAAATTGAGCCTTTCTTTTAATGATTATTCATCAAGCACAGAACTTCAGAGTCAAACTTCATAAGTCAAAATGACACTACTGGTTCCTCTGTATAATACGCATAGTCAAGACATTCACTCAGTTTTCATTCATGTAGTGCCATTTGGAAATAACAAAACCATCTTTTCAAAGCACTTTTTATGAAATTTCTTAGAGGTGAGTGTTTCCAGAAGGGTTATAACTGAGCTGGACCTTCAGCAGGTTACTAAAACAGATAAAGATATTGCTTGTTTTCTTAAATCTTTTTGCTCTATTTTCTTAAAATTGAATATTTTCTATTGATTTGTCTTCATGTATGCTGTCTTTTTTTCTCTGTTGTACCAGTTCTGCTATTGAGTAGAACTGTCAATGTTATAGTTTCTATTTCTCTACTGGGAAAATACTACCTGGTTATTCATTTCAAGAGTATTTGCATTTACTTCATGAACTATGATTATAATTGCTGTTTTGAAATGTTAATGGTAGCATCTGTATCATCTCAATATTAGAATCTATTGATTATTCATTACCTTGACAATTGGTCATATTTTCTTGTATTGCATTTTTTATTAAAGGGCATTGTTTTCACACTGCGTATTATTATACTCACAGAAATTATTTAGGATAAAAAATATAGACATGAAACATTATCCAACAAATTATTAGCACAAAACTTTTGCCTCAGTGAATCAAGAGAAACCTGATATATGATTATCTTTTTGTTATGATTGCTGTATTGTTTTCAAATAAACATTTTGCATTAAAAATGAAATCTGAAGATGACCCTAAGGAAACTATTTTACACTCAAAATTCTTTTTCTTTAACTGTCTTAACTAATTTTTTATATACATAGATTTTGTTTCAGTTCATCACAGCAGTGCAACAATGCAATGGTTACATATGTGTGACTTACTTAGTTCACTGAGAAGTATATTTTCAGTACTCATCCATTTAAGAATGAAAATGTCTAGTTTATCATTCTTTATAGCTGAGTAACATTCCATTATAGAGAAATACCACATCCTTTTTTTATCCATTCCTCAGTCAAGGGACATTTAGGTTGTTTCCAAGATCTAGCTATTATGAACTGGGCAGCTATGAACACAGGTGCACATATATCACTGTGGTAGGTTGTTTTTAGTTCTTCCTGGAAGATACACAGAAGGGGAATAGCTGGGTCAAATGGGACCTTCAATCCTAGCTTTTTGAGGAATCTCCACACTGACTTCCACAGTGGTTGCACCAGCCTACATTCCCAACAACAGTGGAGAAGGGTTCCTTTTTGCCCACAGCCCCTCCAGCATTTGTTGTTGGTTGACTTCTTAATACTGGGGTGAGATGGAATCTCAGTGTTGTTTTCATTTGCATCTCTTGAATGGCCAGTGCTGTTGAACATTTTTTCACGTATTTATTTGCTGTTTGTACTTCTTCATCTGAGAAGTGTGTGTTCATCTCAGATGCCCATTTTTGAATTAGTCTTTAAACTTTGGAGAACTGTTTTTTTTAAGTTCTTTATAGGTTTTTGATATTAATCCTTTATCTGAGGGACAGCTGGCAAACATTTTCTCCCAGATTGTGGGTTGTCTCTTCACACTGTTGGTGATTTCTCTTGCTGTGCAAAGGCTTTTCAATAGGATGAGATCCCTTTTGTTGATTCTTTGTGATAATTCCTGTGCAGTCTGGCTTTTATTCATAAAGTCTTTGCCTACGCCAATGTCTTCAAGAGTTTTACCTACTCTATCTTCCAGCAGATTTAATGTTTCTGTTTTAATGTTGAGATCTTTAATCCATTTATATTTTAACTTAGTACATGGTGAAAGATATGGGTCTAATCTTAATCTTCGGCATGTGGAAAGCCAGTTTTTCCAACACCATTTATTAAAAAGGCTATCTTTCTTCCAGTGAATGTGTTTGGCACCTTTGTCAAAGATAAGGTACCTCATTGTGTCTGGAGCTGTTTCTGGATCTTCTAATCTATTCCATTGATCTTCAGGTCTGTTTTTTGCCAGTACCACATTGTTTTTATCACAGTAGTTTTACAGTATGATTTCGGGTTAGGAATTGTGATGCCCCCTATCTTGTCTGTGTTGCCCAGGATCGCCTTTGCTATTCTAGGTCTCTTCTGGTTCCGAGGAATTTTAGGATTGTTTTCTCTAATTCTGTAAGATATGTTATTGATATTTTGAATGGGATTGCACTGAATCTGTATAACAGTTTTGGAAGTATGGCCATTTTGACTATATTGATTCTTCCTACCCAAGAATATGGGATATCTCTCCATTGTCTAATATCCTCTTCAATCTCCTTTTTCAGAGTACCATAGTTTTCAGTATAGAGGTCTTTCACATCTTTTGTTAGACTGATTCTTAAATATTTCATTTTTTTGGATGCTATTGTAAAAGGTATTGCTTCCCTAATTTCTCTCAGTGAGATTGTTATTCGTGTACAAAAATGATATTGATTTTTGAGTATTGACTTTGTAACTAGCTATGTTGCTAAATCTGCTTATTAAATCTAGAAGTCTCTTGGAATTTTTGGGATCTTCTAGGTAGAGTATCATGTCATCTGCAAATAATGCTAGTTAAACTTCTTCCTTTCCTATCTTCATTCCTTTTATTTCTTTCTCTTATCTAATTTCTCTAGCTAAAGTTTCCAGAACTATGTTGAATAAAAGTGGAGTGGACATCCTTGTCTTGTTTGTGATTTTAGAGTGAAAGCTTTCAGTTTTTGTCCATTTAGTATGATGTTAGCTATCGGTTTATCATAGATAGTTTTTATCAGATTGAGATAAAGACCATCTATTCCAATTTTCTGTAGAGTTTTTACATGAATGGTTGCTGGACTTTATCAAAAACTTTTTCTGCATCTATTGAAATAATCATATGACTTTTATCCTTGGCTCTGTTAATATGATGTATTACGTTTATGGATTTACGTATGTTGAACCATCTCTGCATCCCTGGGATGAATCCCACTTGATCATGGTGTACAATCTTTTTGATGATTTGCTGCAGTCTATTTGCCAGTATCTTATTAAGAATTTTTGCATCAATGTTCATTAGGGAGATTGGCCTGTAATTCTCTTTCTTAGTTGGATCCTTCTCTGGTTTTGGGATTAGAGTAATGTTTGCTTCCAAAAATGAATTTGGGAGTATTGCGTCCCTTTCAATTTTGTTAAAAAGTTTGAGAAGTAGTGGTGTTAGATCTTCACTAGATTTCTTGTAGAATTCAGCAGTGAATCCATTGGGGCCTGAGCTCTTCTTTGTTGATAATTTTTTAATTACATCTTTAATTTCATTTATTGATATTGAGTTGTTTAAGATTTTTATATCATTTTGATTCAGCTTTGGTAATTCATATGTATCTAAGAATCTGTCCATATCTTCTATATTTTCCATCTTATTAGAATACAAGTTTTCAAAGTAGGTATAGATAATTTTCTGGATTTCGACAGGGTCTGTTGTGATTTCACCCTTTTCATTCCTAATTGCATGGATTTGAGTTCTTTCTTTCCTTTTTTTGATAAGGTTGGCTAAGGGTTTATCAATTTTATTTAATCTTTCAAAGAACCAACTCTTTGTTTCATTGATTCTTTGTATTTTTTTTTTTTTAGTCTCCAGTGTATTAATTTCTTCTCTGATCCTTATAATTTCCTCCCTTGTATGTGCTTTTGGTTTAGTCTGCTCTTCTTTTTCTAGAAGCTTGAAATTCAACATTAAGTTGTTTATATGAGCTTGTTCTGTTTTCCTAATATGGGTATTTACTGCTATAAACTTCCCTCTTAAGACTACTTTCATTGTATCCCACAAGTTCCAATATGTTGTATTGTCATTGTCGTTCAACTGTAAAAACTGTCTAATTTCTTCTTTTATTTCATTTGTGACCCATTGATTGTTCAGTAGTATGAGATTTAATTTTCATGTGTTAATGAAGTTCTTGTGGTTACCTTTGGCATGGATTTCCAATTTCATTGCACTGTGGTCTGATAGTATGCATGGGATAATTTCAATTCCTTTACATTTACTTAAGCATGTTCTATGAACCAGTATATGGTCTATTTTGGAGAATGTCCCATGTGCAGCTGAAAAGAATGTGTATTCTAATGTTGTAGGGTGGAAGACTCTATTGACATCTACTAAGTTCATTTGCTCAAAGGTTTGATTTAATTCTAGTATTTCATTGTTGATTTTTTTGTCTAGCTGACCTGTCTTTATGTGACAGCGGGGTATTGAGGTCTCCCAATACAATTACATTAAGGCTTATTTGATTTTTCATTTCCATTAATAATTGTTTTATTTAACTGGGTGCACTAGTATTTGCTGCATATATATTTATGATTGTTATCTCTTCCTCTTGGATGGTTCCCTTTACCAAGATATAGTGACCTTCTTTGTCTCTCTTAATCAGTCTTGGCTTGAAATTAACTTTATCTGCAAATAGAATAGCTACCCCTGCTTTTTTCTGAACTCCTGTTGCATGGAGTATTGTTTTTCATCCTTTGACTTTCCATCTAAGGGTATCTTTTTGAATTAAATGTGTTTCTTGTATACAGCATATTGTTGGATCTTGCTTCTTGATCCATTCTGCCAATCTATGTCCTTTGACTGGTGAATTGAGACCATTAACAGTGATGGTTAAAACTGATATGTATTGACTTATCCTTATCGTGTTGCTTTCCTATTATTGGCTCCCTTCTCTTTTTTTAAAAAACTTTTCCCTTGCCTCTAATTGTTTGCCTTTCCTGGTGGAGTCCTTCTATTGGGGTTCATGGAGCTGTAGTACTTATCATCCCTTTCTAAAATGTCCTCCAGAACATTTTGGAGTGCTGGTTTAGTGGTCGTGAATTTCCTCAAATGTTCCTTATCATGGAAGTATTTTGTTTCTCCCTCTATTTTGAAAGATAGTTTTGTGGGATTCATCAATCTGGGTTAAAAGTTGTTTTCTTTTAGAACTTGGAGTACTTCATTCCAAGCTCTCCTTGACTTGAGAGTTTGTGCTGAGAAGTCTGTTGTGATTCTGATGGGCTTTCCTTTATAGGTGATTCATTTTTTTCCCCTAACAGCTTTTAAATTTTATTCTTGTGTTGAATTTCTGGAATCTTGACTATGATACGCCTGGGAGTAGATTTTTTTAATCATTGCTAATTGGAGTTCTATATGCCTCACTTATTTGTATGTCAAATTCTTTTTCTCTACCAGGAAAGTTTTCTGACACGATGTCTGTAAGGATGTTTTTAATGTCATTTGTAGTATCTCCTGCTTGTTCACTAACTCCAATTAATCTTAAGTTATTTTTCTTTGTCTCATCAGGAAGCTGCTAGATTGATTTCTCATGTTCCCTTGCTAGTTTTGAGAAATCTTTCTTTTCCTGGTCACTAACTGCAAGCCTGTCTTCAATATCTAAGATCCTGTCCTCACATTGGCCTAATCTGCTTCGAATACTTTCAATGGAGTTTCTATTCTCCTGGATATCTGCTTGAATCTGCTTTATGGATTCCATTTGCTTCCTATGTTGTACATCCATAATTTGCTTAAGCTCATTTATTTTTTTGTCTGTATCTGCTCTAACATCACTAAGCATGGTGTGTATTTTGGTAATCTCTGTGGTTATTTGAGAGATTATTTCTGATTTCATTTTTCCCAAAGCCTCATTCAATTGCTTTGTTACCACTTTGGAGAAACCTGGTAGGGGGCTTTTGGATTTTCCAGCCTCATTGCCTCCTGGGTTTGCTTTTAGCAAACTGGGTGTCTGAGGTTGTGTCCTGTTTAAGTGTCTTCTCATTTCTTTTCTTTCTTAGTTTAATTCCTAAAGTGATACCTGCTAGTTGCCTGTAGTGGGTTGCTTTAATGGTGGTATTAAGGACTTTCAGGTGATGAGCACTTACCTGAGATATCTTCCAGGTGTAACTGGTTCCTGGGCTCTGAATCTATTGGAAAATCCCACCTCCTCAGTTTGTCAGAGATGAGAAACCACTGCTCGCCTAGCCCAGTCCCTGGTTCCTTGGCACCCTGCCTCAGCTCTCTCCGTGACCCCCAGTCAATCTCAGTCCTGGATCATCAGGGCCAACAGCTATCCAGATCAATCGAGTTAATTCTGGCTGCAGTGGCACCCACAGCACCAAACACAGCCAACCAAACAGTAAACTGATCCAACCCCTGATTTGCAACCCTCAGCCATATAAACTGAATTTGTAACCATACATCAGAATGCAAAACAATCATATACAATACATAGGTCCACAATATGTCAATTCTGTCCTCAGGGGTCAGGACCCGAAATGAATTTAAGAGAAAGCAGAGAAGGGGGAAAAGAGAAAGAGACTGTAAGTAGGTTAGAGGACAAAGATGCATCCCACCAACTTAGGGAAACCACTGCAGAAGACTGAGAGAAAAGAAAGCCAAAAGAGACAAAAAGTAGAACAGAACAAGACCACACCCAGAAGGAGGGCAGAAACCATACTCACACTCAAAAATAATAATAATAATAAACTAAACAAAACAAACAATAAAAAGGAAAAAAAAAGAAAAGGAAAAACAAAAGAAAAAAGTCCACTTCCAGGGTTCTCTCTGGATTCACTAGTAGACAGCCTGTGGAGACAACAACCCAAATCATGGCAATGTATCCCCACAAGCCAGCAACTGCTCCTGGATGGAGTAGTAGACAACTTTAGCAGGCCTGCCCTGAGAGCAGCCTCCTTGGGCTCACTGCAGTTCAAGCAGTCTCCACGGGTCTGTGCCCAGCTAGGAGCTGCTGGGGGAAGCCGGCAACAGTTTTAGCTCCAGGCTTATCTGGCCCGACTCCAAAATGGCTCTAGGCAAATCACTCTCTCCCATAGGAGGACCAAACCCAGAGGGCATTTTGAATATTATGTTTCAAGATTTTAGATTTAAGTTTCCAGGAGAATGTTTTTGTTTTCACCATACTTGGTAAACTTTAGACTTTTATAAGCAGAGTTTTCCGTGCCAGTCCAGTTTATTTATTTATTTATTTATTGCCAGTTCAGTTTTAAAAGGCTGTGCTATTCCTTTTGAGCTTACCCTGTGCCTGAATCACTCAGGGTATAGTTTAGTAGGCTGGGATGTGTGCAATGATGTAAAGTGTAGTTCAATTTTTTGAAGTCTTTGCTGCATTGTTTGAGTCTTTTCTGCATATGTGAACTTCACCAGTGTTTTAGTTTTCTTATTGCTGAGATAAAATACATGCAAGTTAAAGGAGAAAAGACTTATTTCAACTCACAGTTTGTAGAGGTTTCAGCCCATAGTCACCTGACTCCAGGGGAAGGTGGCCTGGCAGAGGGGCATCGCAGAGGAGAAACAGCTCATGGGGTGGCAGGCAGAAGACAGCAAAGCAGCAAGCAGAAGCAGCAAGCCTTCCTTTCCCTTTTATCTCATGCAGGCTACCAGCCTTGTTTTGGGTGATGCCACCCAGAACTATGCTAATTCCAGTCAGTGGACTAATTTGTACCACACAACCTTAATTCCAGTATCACATGCCCTAGATCCAGCCAGCTCTGAAAAGCCCCATGTATGAGTACGTGAGGCTTTGGGCGGGAGGGGAGGGGGGACACCTAGATACAAGCCAGAACAGTAGGTGAGTCCAGGATTTGATTCATTCATAGAAAGAATAAATGTGCCCTCACCTCCAGCTATTTCCTGAGATTTGTACCTTAACTTTTAATTTTTATCATTGTACTTTCATATAACAACTTAAATAACGTAAAACAACTCATCCTAGTGATAAGTATCCTTTCCCTGCGACCCTAATCCTAATTCCAGAACCAGATTCTATGAAATGTTTCTTTCTAGTTCTTCTTTCAAACTCTGTTATTCCTCTATCTTATGATTGGTCATCTTTAAACAGTATTTTATTCCATCATATGAAAAAAGAAATAGTCTTACTCTTATCACACCTCTTGATCCTATATTGGATTGCTTCTCTTGATCCTATATTGGATATTTATTATTATTTGTACCGTTAGTTGCATTTGTGATATTTTATCTAATATTCCTACCTGTATTTCCAGATTTATCAGATTTCATGATCTTCAATCCCTGATTTCATGCCAAAACTTTCTTTCTTTAATCGCACTTTAGACCGCTATTATCAGTGTTTTGCTCTTTCTAAAGGCTCACTGCAAAATTTAATTTTCTAGAAAACTGCAAAACAGTATTTACATGATCATAAATGGATAAATATTGTTCAGTATTAAAACAAGTCATAGTTTAGGAGTACGTAGTCATCTTGAAGGTCTAATGTGATATGTCAGTCAATTAAAGAGTATTAATAGCGACAAGAAAAAGGATTTATGCCACAGTTTTGCTTGTTTTATGCTTGAACCATGCGTTTTGTGTGTTTTAGTTGTATGTGCATGATTTTATGTATGCATATATGTATTTTCAGGATTTCTGCATCCTCTTTTATCTGGGAGACACTATGTGGCCTGTGACCTGCACATTGTTGTCATCTTGAGATTTCCCTTCTCTCCCCACTTGAGATAAATATTACTGCCTCTTACATTTTATGTGTTTCACCTCTTGGTTTTACTCTTTCATGTTGCTGAGGTCCATTTTCAAGTAATTTTCTAATGTAGGATGAATGGGAGGGAAAAACTTCTGCTTAGGAATATGACTAGGAATGTTTTGATCTTGTCTTTTAATTTGACAGTTTACTGAGGTTTAGAATTCCACATTGAAAGTTACTCTCTTTCAGAACTTGGAAAGCGCTGCCCTTTGCCTACTAATACTTCTTCTAAGTAAGAGAAACAAACATAATCCACTCATTCACCAATGTCAGCCCATGAACTTCTTTCTTCTTTGTAAAATTGTGCATTAGTCAACTTTCCATCACTGTGACAAAGTACCCAGGAAAAACAACCTAAAGGAGGAGAGGCTCATTTTCACTAACAGTTCCAGAGGTTTCAGTCCATGGTTAGCTGACTCCATTGCTCTTAGGTCTGTGATGAGGCAGAAACCTCATGATGGAAGACTATGGCAGAGAAAAACTCCCACCTCATGTGGCTGGGAAGCAGAAAGGGAGAAAGAAAGAGCACCACAGAGCCAGAGAATGGGGGTAGGGACAAGATCTAGTCCCCAAGGTCATGTTTCTGGTCTACCCCCTTCAACTAAGTCCTACCTCCTGTTTCCTTTATCTCCCAATAAGCCACAAAATTATCACCTCATTAGTGGATTAATCCCCTGATGGAGTAGATCCCTCACGATCCTATCACTTCCCCAAAACTCACTCCTTTAGCCCATAAGTTTTGGGGGGATATTTTAAGTCCAGAGAGTCATGATTAAAAGAATTTTTCTTTTGTCCTAAAGAGGCACTGCTTTTGGTCTCTCTCTCCCTCTCTCTGTCTTCATCTCTGTCTCTGTCTCTGTCTCTGTCTCTCTCTCTCTCTCATTTCCCTGTTACTAATTAATTTCCAGCTCCTCTGTTGCAGGACCCATTTGCCTCTTGCAATCCTAAAAGGCAGCAGCGTACACTACGATTCTGAGTTAGTGTTCACTCTCCAGTTTTGAGGCTGTTGTAGAATTTGAAGGATTCTGCTTGTATATATATATTTTTTCTCTATTTCCCTTTTCTTTAGTTAGTTATCTAATTCTATTTTCACCTTGAGATAAGCAGAAAAATTGTAGAGAGCAAAAATTACCCCACTTGAAGAGTAATTTTTAATTAACCTAGAACAGAGAGTATTCCAAAGCAAGTATCATAATGTACGTAGGTTCTGTGATTCTTTAATAGTTTAATGCTCAGGAGAGAATCCCAGAATACCCATTGCTTATGATTTTTCACTACCCACATTGACTTTTTCCTCATCCATTATTACTGTTTGTCTTTTTCTGCTGCAGAAATCTCAAGGAAGTCCAACAAAGAAAATCAAATCAAAAAAAGTAGATCACCTCAAAGGCCAGAAGGTCATTGCAAGATGTGATGAAAACGGCTTTTATTTCCCAGGTGCGGTTCTTCCTTCCCTTTTTGAGACTTCTTTGTTATATAATTTAGTACTGGGGACCAGAGGTTTCAACCTGTGCTTTCCCTAAAATACTGACATTTCATGAGCTAGACTAAGGACACCACTTCTTAAATGAAACAATGATGGGCTTTCTCCTCATATTGAGACAAAAAAAAAAAAGTGCTGATCTTTCATTTTGTTAGTAATGAATTTTTATTAACACCTAATATGTTCTATTATATAATCTCCCGGAAGTGCCAATCTAATATAGGGAGTAAACACATGAATTCTTGTCTTCATGGATGTTATATTTAACTAAGGGAGGCAGCTGACCAACAAGGTAGACAATAAAAATACATAATGTTGCAGGTCCAATGCTAAAGAGGACAGTTGAGCCACAAAGGTAGCTGAGAGTATATTTGGCTGTGATCCAAATATGGTGGTTAGTGAAGAGTTCCTGAGGAAGGTGATATATGAATAAGGGCTTACAGAAGAGGGGTGCACCATGAAGTATTTGGGGGAACAGAGTTCTAAGTGGGAAGGCCTAAGGCTGGAGTGCGCATGGCATGTTACGGGAAGGTCTAGAAGCC
Organism: Dasyprocta punctata; assembly: GCA_004363535.1. Lineage (NCBI taxonomy): Eukaryota > Metazoa > Chordata > Mammalia > Rodentia > Dasyproctidae > Dasyprocta > Dasyprocta punctata. The sequence continues at coordinate 43,538 of RJWM01010254.1, forward strand.
AGGACCACAGAACCGGAGGGCTTCACCGAGACTTCCTGCAGGCTGGGCGGGTGCAGGTCCACAGGGAGTGGAGGCATGGAGGGAGCTTTGTGGAGAGTGGAAAAAATATGTGTGAAGAACTGGAGGTAATATGTAAATGCCTGGAGACATAAAATAGACTCCAGCTGGAACCTAGAAGATACAAAAATAACAAAGCCACTCAGAGAGGTAAGTATGAGGCCATTATTTTACAGGCTACTCCTCAGTTTTCGTTAGATTAGACTCAGCTTTGCATTCTTGGTCCTAATCCTACCTGAGTAATACCACTTAGGTGACATTCCGTCGGAGGCACAATGACCTCCATCTGCCCCCATTAATGAGCCTGGTCACTCTGGAGTTGCTCTTTTCCCTCTTATAAAAACGAAGCCCAAAAAGAATTATGTCGGGCACGGATATGACATTCATTGGTGACTCCTTTCTGTAACTGTTGTTCAGAATCCTAAGCATTCCTGGACTTGAGTGTCCACTGCTTGAGCCCAGGTCCTCTCTGGAGCAGAGCTGGCTGGTCGGCTGTTGCCAGCACCTCCAAATCACGGCTTTCAGGGGGTTTTCAGGTGGCCAACATTGCTGCAGGGTCAGTGCAGCTCATCCAGATGAGGAAGCGACCTTGTTAGTAGGGAGTGGGTCATCCTTTCTGCTGCTCAGTGACAGGAAGCATTTGAGTTCAGGAAACTCATGGTGATGTCTGCCCTCCGCCGTAGGAACAAAGTGCATGGGGAGATGATACTCACTCGCTCCTCGAGTGTCACATGCAGGGTCAGAAACCCTAACCCCTAAGCTTTCATTTATTTGAATTCTACCTCTGTCCTCTGTGAGCTCCTGGACCAGCGTTGCTCAGTTTTCCTGTGCCTCAGTTTCCCTGTCTTTCCAAGTGATATTTACAACAATGAAAGCTGTTGTAGCCAGCGTTTGCAAGGGAGTAGATTTAATTCAGGACATACAATTTATAGATTATTTTATAATCTTCACCCACAAAATCAAATACAGAAGACTGCAGGAAATCTGCCCACACACTAGAGACCCAAAGAATCCAGCTGAGGGCCTGGATCCCTTGGCAATGTCCTGCACGAGACCTAGAGCCCATCGATGTCCTCCACAAGTCCAGCTGGAGGCCTAGAGCCCACAACAATGTCTCGTGCAAGTCTGTACCAAGGATCTGCCCTGGGAAGGCCGAAAGGTCAGTGGCAGAAGCTAGAAATTCTGTGCCAGCAGAGTGAGGAATCTGTGCCAGTGGGGTGAAGGATCTGCACTGGAGCCAGGAAGCAACGCTCAAGGTAAGAACCAGAGCTTCTCTGAAAAGAACTGCAGCCATCCTCAGCGACAGTGAGGACCTGAGCTCCTTTGATGATGATAACAGCTGAGTTCATGTCAGGAAAGCCAGCAGTACAAGCTTCTCCAGGAGAATCAACAACTCCCCATCTTCCCCTCCGTAACATCTCCTTTTATGCTACTGGCAACAGTCTTCGAGTGGACCTCCCACACCCAGCACCATGCTGACTCAGTTCAACTCAATAAAGTTGACCATTAGTCCACCACGAAAGCCATCCTAAGATTCTTGTGCAGATCAAATGCGATGCTGTGAGCACCTAGCTTGTTCCCTGTGAAGAGTTTTTCTGTCATTCCACTGAGCTCCTGTGAGACAACCAACACCCCTGATCTCCTGGGGATGAGGGGAGCTGCTCTCACATTCACAGCCCCTCAGAACCCTCGCTCATGATTCAGAGGTGCAAATCAACAAAACAGGCAAAACCAGGAAAGCTCCGAGCCCAAAGGCCACGCAGAATAGACCACAGGATGCCTGGACGGCTGAGGTGGGCGGGCAGGGACTGGGCACTGCAGCCAGAGAGAACAGTTTTGAGGAGGTGGGATTTAAACGGGGCTGTGACTATGAAAGTTCTCAGAGAGTTTTTCAAAAATTCCAGTCTGTAACCTGAGCCTTCTTAGGTCTGGATTAAGGTCTTCCGGTAACTCACTGTCCAGAGCCCAGGACCAGAAAGTGTTTCCAGAAGGATCTCAGAGCCAGGAGAACCTCCTCACCTCTCCGACACCAAGCACAGAAAGTGCAGGGTAAGGGGACCCCGAAAGAAAGCTGAGCTTGAAGTGCAGGGCATGAGGATAGGGCAGAGATGGAGTCCAGGCCACTCTGAGTCCTTCAACCCCCAGAGCACAGCCAGCTGGGAGTCCAGGGCAGCCGGCTCTGAGAATGGACGCAGTCTAGGAAATCACACCCACATAGGAGGAGTGTGCGGGGAAGAGAGAACAGAACCCAAAGAGCTAAAAAGAAGCCCTTGTAGCAAACAGAAAGTCCAGGTTTGCTGGTCTAAAGCAGAGGAGACAAGCAGACTATTGTGTAAAAGAAAGAAACTGGTTTAGGCTAGTGGCTCTGATCTCTGTCATACCTTCTCAACAACTGAAAAACCGCAGCGCAGGCGTAATTCCGCATACGGCCGAGTCTCAAAGCCAAGCTTTTGGGAGTATCACACGGGCCTGCACCGACCTCTCAGTGCCCCAGATCCTTACCTCTGAGGAAGGGAGGCAGTGTAGGTCACACAGGATACGGTGTGTGAGGATCCCCTTCATTCTCAGGTGAGAGTGGTTTGTAGTCCAGGTTGGTCTCGAACTTGCAGCAATCCTCCTGCCTCATCCTCCTGAGAGCTGGGATTACAGGCATGAGCCACCACATCCATCTCTAATTATTTTCATAATAGAAGCTTGCTAAAAAGTAGTGGGGTTTGTTTTACTACAAAGGTTAATAAAATCCACTTATGGTAGAATATATGTGATAATGTATAACACAAGAAGATTTTTTTAAACTGTTAGATATTTTAGTCTAATAAGAAAATATGTCATAGATAGCTGGCTTGTATACGTTTTTTAAAAAATCCAGGCCTATTGGTTTTTTGTTTTATTTCACCAGGGATCAAACTCACAACCTCACGCCTGCCAGGCAGGTGCTTAAGTCACTGAGCCAAACTCTCAGCCCTAGCTCTTCGAGACAGGGTCGCACTATGTAGCTCAGGCCGGCCTTGCTCATGTTGTTGCCCAAGCCGGCCTCAAACTCACAACGCTCCTCCTACCTCAACCTCCCAAGTGCTCAGATTAAAGGCGTGCACACCACGCCTGGTCCAGGCCTATTGGTGTACATCTGTAATCCCAGAAGCTGGGGAGTCTGACGCAGAAGGATTGCACGTTCGCACCCAGCCTGAGAAACTTAGCAAGACCCTGTCTCAAAGTCAAAAAATAAAAAACAAAGGGCTGGAGATGTAGCTCAGTGTGAAGGGCCTGATTCAGACCCCAGGACTAAACACACATGCGCACACACACTGCGTGTATCTAAAAGAAAAACTTCTTGCTTCTGTTTTCCCTTTTCATTTTTGGTTGTACAGTTTAGAGAAATGATAGTGCGTGTTCAGCTGAGGTCCATTTAGACTCATCTGAGCGCATGGGAATTCATATCTCCTCTCTACTTTCACAATTCAGTGATGCCCATTTTCTATCTCTGTCGAAGGAAATGGGCTAAATGAGGTTAGGGGGTGTCCAGGAAGAGAGGCTCAGTATCTCGGCTCAGTGCTCCCACTGGATGGATGCTGGGGGCGCCTGATGAGCAAGCTCCCCTCGTTTCCCTGGCATCTTGGGGGTTCCAACCAGGGCAGGGTTGATCCCTTTGCACTGTTCAAGCGCAAGAAGCATCAGTCAGTCTCCAGCGTCATTTCCTAGGGACCAGCTGCAGACCACAGATGGCACAAACCTAAGGGAACGGGCGCTGCTGTCTGCATAGTTTGTTGTCTTTGATTCCTTGCAGGGGTTGTGAAGAAGTGTTTGAGCCACTCCCATGCCCTGGTGAGCTTCAGGTACGGGGACACCAAGGTCGTGCCCACCTCCTTCATCACGCCTGTTGGGGGCGCCATGCCCTGCCCACTGCTGCAGGTACCTGCTCTACAACCGGTTACGGGCTCCTTTGTGCCATCCACAGGATTGGGATAACAGAATGGCAGAGCCATTTCCTGGGAGGCCCTTTTGCTAAACTCCTGCAGGGAGCTTGTGATTGGGCAGAAACCACAGCGGCCACTGCTTCTGGGACCCATCATGGTGTGGTGCGTCTGTGATCCGCCAGCTCGCTCTTAGGCGTGCCACTCACAACTGCGGGTTGGCTGACGTCACAGCTTGTGGCACTGGTCACTCTGCAAGACAAGGGACAGTGGGAGGACACAGTTGCTGTGGCTGCTGGTGCTCTTAGAGCTTTTAGTGTGACTGATTGCATTAATGACAAGGACAGAGGTAGCACTCTCCTTGTCGTGGTGGTTTTCAAGCTGCCATCAGCTCGTGAGGCTGCAGCTGCCTTAATCCGAGTGTGGGTCTTGCCGCTGAGCCAAGCGCGTGAGTTCTCTAAAGCTGCAGTGTCTCTGGGACTAGAGAGATGGCCTTGCAGAGTCTGGAAGAGAGGTGCAGAGGAGAAATCACCCGAGGTAGCCCTGGTGGCCTGCTCCCTCTTTCCTGGTCAGACCCACAGCACAGCTCTGTGCACCTTCCCAGGGCAGCTGACCAATGCCTGCATGCTTTACGGGTCCCTTTGCAAGCGTCTCTTCCAGCTGCACGTTACCTCTTCGCACCTTGGACCCACGCATCCCAGGCGTGTGCTTTGCTGCAACATTAACTAAACCTCTCCTTTGTCTGGGTCATGGCCCTTTTGGTACATGAAGATGCTGTTCAAATCTCTTTATGTCAAACTCTACTCCCCAGATCAGTTCCTTCAATTAGTCTTTATAGGACTGGTTTCCAGACCCTCACCATCCATCTACCAGCTGTCCCGGGGACCTTGTCAGTTGCCAAAGTCCTACCAAAATGGGGTTTCTCCAAACTGATCGCAAAATTCCAGGGAATTTCTTAACTGAGAAAAAAAAATCCATATTTGAATTTTGGCATTGGTACTTGCCTGAGGTTGCTTTGAAACAAGCTTTTAGAAACACTGTCTTTGAGGTTGATAAGTGAAATATGTGCTATGAGATGTATTCCCCCCTACAGGTTGGAGACTACGTGTTTGCCAAAATTGTGATACCAGAAGGGTTTGACTTCTATGTCCCTGCCATTGTCATAGCACTTCCAAATCCAAGCATGGGCTCCGAAAAATTCTATACAGTCCTCAAGTGTAACAACCGGCGAGTAAGTAGACTTCATTTAGAAAGGACTTTTCCTCTAGGCAGGAGGTGGCTGTCCCCTGGCCGGTGCCTCACTCTTTTCTGGCATCACCAGATGTTCCGAGAATGATCCCCCAGCTGTGTCTACTTCCTCCCTGCCCATCCACCTCCTGGGGTTTGATTCAGCCCCGCAGGCTCTGCCCCCACGGATACCACCACGGTCCCCTCTCTCCTGTGTCAGGCAGTCTTTCGTGCTCGTGACCAAACTGTGCTTTGCATTGGACAGCTGGACAGATGCTCCGGGTCCTTGGGATACCACTCTCTCTCATGCCTGTCCTCTTGCTCCTGCCCCAGGCTCCTGTGCAAGCCCTGCAGATCCGGGCATTTCCTGGGCTTCTTTAGGCCCTGGCCCTCTCCACCACCTCATAGTCTGTCTCCTGGGATGAACTTCATCCTCAGACACCTCCTCTGTGCCAGGCAAGACAGAGCTGAGCTTCAACCCTGCATTTCTGACTGGGTCCCCCTGGGCAGCTCCCTCCTGATGACCCACAGGCATCTCAAAAGTCAAGGGGTAAAGGCAGGGTACGCCTTCTACCCAGGGACCTTCCTCGTCCTGCGTCAGGGGTGCTACCACCTGGGTCCCTGCTGCACCCCTGCTTAGGAAACACCCTCAAGAGTGGCAGGGGTTGGTGACAACGAGGGATACAGGAGTATAGCCAGCTGGAAAGAGCCCAGCTGTACAGTTAAAAAGACTCACATGTGGATCTACTGAGTACTCATCCTGCTCTTTACTGGTTGTCTGACCTGGGCAGTTTTCATCTCTATCTTCTAGAGTGGTTGTGAGGAGTAAAGAAAATATAGGTAAAAGATGTGCGTGGCTGACATGCAGGTATCAGGCGGAGACGATGTCACTGAGGTAGTGGGCAGCACCACTCCTGGGCTTTCCCCTTCTGACTCCTCAGAGCCAGTGAGCGAGGGTGATTTGGTTAAGTTTGTCACGTCCGGTTGATTTCCTCGCTAGACAGACATTTGTTCAGCGTCTGTGTTCTCTATTGAGTTGTTTGTCTTTTCATTGATTTACAGAGGCTCCCTGTGTCTTCTGCATAGTGATTCTTGGTGATGTATGCAGCCAATATTCTTTCCCCACTCTTTTATTTGTCTTTTAATTTTGGGGGTCCTTGTTGACAGAGGAACTAAATTTTAATATGGTTAAATGTAACCACTCCCCTCTTTATGAACTGCCCGCTCTATGTTTTAAGAAATCCTGCTTTCATGGTACATTTCTCTGTATGTTTTTCTGACTTAGAAACACTCTCCATGTTTGCAACTCTGATGATGTCATTTGCCCGCTTGACATTCCCACACACACTCCAATCACGCTCAAGGGGAGAGACCTAGGAGTTGACCCATAGGTGTCCCGAGAGGCCAGAGTGGCCCGGGCAGGGGAGGGACACTGGAGATGGGTCTGATAGGGATTCTGGAGACCTTCAAGGTATTTGGCAAAAGGTAACGGTGACATTGTCAGGAAGGAGATGGCCAAGGCTGAATAAAGACAGAGAGGAGGTCCTTACCTGGAGCTGTGTGTCTGTGGCGTGCATGTGTGCGTGTGCAGCTTAGGAGGGCAGACTTGGCAATCGACCTCGCATTTGAAGAAATGACAGATAAGACTCACCAGCAACTCTCATTAAGCAGATAATTATCCAGTGAGACTCTGAATTTCGCCTGCTCTTCAAGTGTCACCCTGAATGGGACAATGACTGGTGCTTATTATAATGGTTTGAGCGACAGTAAAATGATTTCTGAAATGTGGACTTTATTTTAAATTTAAATTGAGTGAACTCTTTTGGTTTTATTACAGGAATTTTGCCCTCGAAGTGCACTTATAAAGATCAGCCAAAACAAATATGCTCTCTCTTGCTCTCATATAAAGTCACCCCCAATTAAGGAGGATCCCAAAGTGTAAGTGCACCCAACTTTTACTGCTGGAATGCTAATATCTCTTTGAACTGTTAGCCTATTTCTGAGTTGAGATCCAAGATCTCTAAATATTAGGAGAGAAAAGCCAAGGTGTCTGACTTCCTACTGAAAATATCGTTTCGGGATTACTCTCCCCCTGACGTCACACCTTTCATCTGCTGTGTGTCCCTCCATCTGGTCCTAATCTCAAATTCAGTGTTTTTTGACTGGCCCTACAGAAAAGCATGTTCACCGCTGTCATGAATATGAAGCAATCGCTCCCCTTGATGTCTAGGGGTTCCAGGCCTCCCCCTGAAGTTGTGGGGGGGATGCAGTTATCTACCCAGCCTTCCCATGCCGGAAGCTGGGAGTGAGGCGCTGGCCATGCCGAGTGCGCGGGTGGGGGTTGGCTGTGGTTTCCAGGGGCTGCGGTGTGGAGAATGAATTTTCATCTGAGGCAGTTGGATGACTGAGAGCCCTAAGGGTGGAGTCATGCAAAGTAAATAGGAGAAACTTAAGGCCTAAAAGCAGGCCAAACCCAAACCCATGGACCATAAAAGGGTATCAAGGTTAGAGTCGTAGATCCTTAACCCTGGAGTCAAAAGCATACAAAGAAAGATAAATGCAGAGTTCAAGTGAGGGCTGTGGAAAAAGATACAGGAAAGGCCTTCCCTTCTGCCTTCTGCCTTCTGCCTTCCATGTCACTGAGAGTTTATGGGTTTCCCCAGGAGCCAGCCTCCAGGCTTCCTGACAGAGACTTGCAGACCTCCTCTCTCTCCACTTCTTATCCCTGCCCTTGGGCTTGCGGGACACTTTGTCTGTCTCTGTGATGTCGAAGCATTAGCTCCTCTCTTCTCCTCCAAGGCTGAGGCCCATCCCACTGCCTCAGTTCCTCCTTCCCGCCATTACCTCTGGATTCTTCTATTATCTCTCCATAGCTCCTCTCCACTGAGGCCTTCATCCAAGAAAAAACTGGGATTCCTCCCCCCACCATTTACACACACACACACACGCACAGGCACACCTAGGCTCCTTGCTCCTCTTCTCCGCCTGTCTCTGCACAGCCGGGTGGATTCTCTTGCCTCCTGTTCACTCCCCGAGCCTCCAGCATCAGCCTCCATGCTTGCCCCTCTGCAAGAAGGATTCCCACAGAGCCTGCTCGGCCCCTCTCCCTCGTCAAGCTGACGAGCTCTGCCTGTCCTGACCGTGCTTGCTCTTTGGTTTGTATTTGACTCTGTGGTCCTCTGCTTCCTCCCCTAACTGTTCCTCTTGAGGTCCGTCATGGCTGTCTCAGGGATTCCCCCTGCCCGATTTCACCCACACCATTGTTTCCGCAACTGTTTGCACCAAGGACCCCACATCTCCTCCTCCAACCCAAACGGTTCTCATGGGCTCTCACCCCAGGAGTTCGGGACCTGCAGTGAGTCTTTCTGGAAGTTTCCCAGATGGTTACAATGGCTGTTCTTTCTTCAGGTAGCAATGGTGGACACCTACCATGAAAAGGGAACTGGAAACTAAGATTTAGTTCATAGTGAGCCCCACTGTCACTTGATTTTGTGGCTCTGAGAGGATGATTTATCATCTCGGAGCTTCTCCTTGTCCTAAGAGTAGGATTGGAAATGCCCAGTGGGTGTTCAGCACATGGTCAGAATTGCATTATCTCCAGCCACTCTGTGGATATTTCTACCAGAGTGCGTAAAATCTCGATTCAGCACATCTAAACCAAAGCCGAAGTTCCCCACATGCCTGTTCCCATTTTAACTTCTTGCCTCAATTTATCTTTCTACCCAACAGTTAACTTCTGCTTATCTCCGGCTTTTTCTTGCCCTGCATTCATCATGCCTCTTTCAGTTCCAAGCTGGAGTGAACCCAACTTGCAGGTACTTCCCAGCTCTGCAGTAGGTCAGGAGCTTCCCCTTCCTCCAGCCTCATCCTGCCTTCACCCAGGCATTGCCCAGGAGGACGGGATGAGTAATTCTCCTCATCTGCCAACCTTCAGTGTCTCCCCACCTCCATCCACCTCTTCACGTCCTTGTTTAGCCTCTTGTTGATCTTTCCCAGCCCAGCCAACTCTCCAGGACACATGAACCACACTAAACTACTCGTACTTGTTTCCCCACGCCATGCTCTTTGCAGGTCTCTGTGCCTTTGCATAAGCTGAAGTATTCCCTCCCTGGAATGGAGTCTACTCTTGGTCACCTGGGGAGCTCCAGGGTTGAACTCCAGTCCCCCGACCATGATCCATACTCAGTGCTTAGCCCTCTCATGTAGTAAGGTGACCATGCTGAGTCCGGTAGAGGTTTGCGTGAGGGAAAATTCCCCTTGTGTTGGACTGTGTCTTAATCCATTCTCCATTGCTATTTCAAAACGCCTAAGATGAAGTATTTACAAAGAAAATAGTTTATTTAAATCATGGCTTTGAAAGCTGTAAGTCCATGATCAGGCTGCCCTATGTGTTCAACCTTTGATGAGGCCATCTTGGTTATATGACAACATGGCAGAGGGGATCTAGAAAGAGGCCATGGTAAGAGACAGGAATCCAGAGACAGGGGAAGGGGTCATCATTCTGTTGTTTAACTACTCATTCGCCTAAGCACACCCCCATTCCATGAGACCAACATTAGTCTCTTTCAAGGGGGCCAAGTCCCTGAGAATCCAATCACCCCTCCACAGGAGCTACCTTATGAAGATCCACCTTTCAGTGAGGCCACACTGAGGCCCAACCTCCAGGATATGAACCTCTGGGGCACAAACAACATCCATACCGTAGCAGACCTGGCCAGGTGGGGGCCAGGTTCGCTCCGCCCCAGAGCCCCAGGTGCCAGGCCCAGCTCCCAGAATGGGTTTAATGACTATATGAGGAACAAACAAATGTTTGTGACTGCCCAGTGATACAGGTCCTTGAAGGATACACAGTTCCCAGAAGAGCTTCCCTTCGGTCCAGTTACTGAGAACATATACCACAGCCCTTCATTCTCTGTCTAGATGAATGTATATATTTCACTTACAATAATAACACCTTTTTGGTGGATCTCAAAATTCTACTCAAAAGATAAGAGTTAAATTACAGTATACTATAGAGGACTAGGAATTAAATGTTTCCACTCAACTCAACATTAACCATTACTATTTTTTAATTAAAATCCTGTTTCTTTTTAGGCTGAGAAAAGCCTTTGTTTCCCACATTCCCTGGGCCCTAGCTGCTAATTATCTCCTCTCACTTCTAGAGCTTCCCACAGTGGATGCATTCACTGGGTCCTTTGTCCCCCATTGTGATGTCCACCGTCTTCTATTCCAGCTGCCTCTCTGGGTTCAAGAGGCTGCATCTAATTCTCCTCAGCAGAGGTCAACCTGCTAAGTTCAGAGCTAAATCTGTCCCTTTTTTGATAACCTGGGATTGCCAATTTGGGCATAAAAATGATGATCTAGGGTTTATTTTGTCTCTGCACTAAGTCTTCCTTCTGCGGGCCTTTCCTTTGGAGCTCTTTCTCACTTGCAAGTGTGCCATATTCCTCTGGTTGTTCCTTAGGAAGTGCGCAGTCCATTCTATCAAATGGGACCATAAAAAAAAAAAAACCCTATCACCTTCTTGATGGCCTGTTAAAGAGGCGTACTGTAATTACATATCCAACAGGATATCGTTTAAGTTTAATTTTCAAACATCGAGTCCATTATAACCATCGTCTTAGATGTGGTGAGACCACTGTGTAGACCAGGCTGCCCCATATCCAGCTCTCCATCTCCTTTCTCTTCCTTCCAGTTGTGGGTGACTGAGAGTTTCCTGCAGGCCCTTCTCCCGGTTCCTCCCTAAGGGGCCAGTTCTCACAGGAGAGGCCGCCATATTTGCCTGTGAAGGGGGCAAGGCTGGTGCCAATTTCTCTCTCCTCACACCACACAACTTTGAGTGGGTCTCAGTGGAAGGAAATGAGTACTCTTCCCTTCCTCTTCCCCTCAGTAGTGACTCTGAGCTTCCTTTATAGCCTGTGGTGTCATACATCTCTTTTTCTTTTTATTTTTTTTTGAGAGAGTCTCACTTTGTAGCCCAGTATGGCCTCCAATTTACAATCCTCCCGCCTCACCTTCACAAGTGCAGGGATTATAGGTGTTCACCACAACTTGTAGTTAAATGTCTTTTCTGAGGAGAATCATCCCTATCTTGTCTACAACTTTCTCTATTTAGAGAACACACAAGTCATTTCTCCTGCGTGATGTCAGTAACCCTAAGAAGCACACAGAACAGGGGGAACTTTCCTCCTGCACACCCCGTTTGGCATTCCCCATCTGTTCCCAGGCGGGGAACTCAGAGACCAGGCTCCTCTCCGGCTGCCTCCCCTGGGCCTGTCCCCATCTGGCTGCTGCCTGGAAGGCCCCTGGTGGGACTGACCCTCCAGCTTCTGGCTTTCCCCACCAAAGGAACTCACTCCCTCCACCGGGCATCCTCAGCCCTGCACGGCTGAGCTCCTGGTGGGAGAAGAGCCTCAGCCAAGTAACTTCCAAGACATCGCCTAAGGAAGACTCCCGTTGGATGGACCAAGATTTCTTTTTAAAATATTACACCATTGCAATATGGAGGGCCAAATGGGATTAGTTAAGGGCTTTGTGCCCCCAGAAAATTGCAGGGACGTGAGAAGGGAATGATCAGGTCCTGAGAGCCCGAGCTGGGAATGATCTGCCCTTGCTCTTCGTGGGCACCGTGTGGCCTGGGGCCGTGGTCACACGGGGGCTGCAGGAAGACGTGCTCTAGCTGGTCTACAACCAGCTCCCCAAGTCTTCTGGCTGCCATTGTGTCTCTGTCCATGAAGTCCCTGGTTCCCAGCGTGTCCCCTGGAAATGGTCGTTCCCACACTGTTCAGCCCCGCTTCACTGCGATGGTGTGGCCTCCCAGTGTCTTCCCAGCAGTGCCTCCCATGTTACCTGCAGTGGGTCAGAGGCTCAGCCTCCCGCCCACTGCTGACAGTACTTCCCTTGAAATCACTAAGCCTCTGTGTGGTTCACCTGCTCGGTCCCTCCCGGGTGAATTAGGAACTGGTTTCCTGTCATGGAGGTCGAGGTCCAGCAGAACAAGCAACTGACAAAAGCTCCGCATGCACGTGTGCTGTCCTGTATCATCCTTGAGGACAACTGTCCTGTGGGTCCTCGCACTGGGTGACGGGCCAACCCTCAGGGCCAGTGTGATCCTTCGCTTTGGATCTGTGGCTTGACTTGTTAAAGCTCAAGCCCGCCCAGTGCACCCCTGATGTCTGCTCAGCCCCAGAAACCCCCGAGACAGCCTTGCACACAGGGACCCCTGCAGAGTGGAGGCCTGGGGTAACCTCGCAGATGAAGGGGTGTGTGTGACCCCGGGAGATGGGGAGCAGGTGCACACAGTCTTCTCACAAGGGGGCCATGTGAAGGCGCAGAGCCATGGTCCCTGCCCCCACCCAGCATGCACCCCTGTTTGTCATATCACAGGGCAAGTGTCCCACTCCGAAAATTCAAAATCTGACACAGCCCAAAATTTGAAACTTTCTGAGCAGTGACAGTGGAGTATAACACACCTGACCTCATGCGATGGGCCACAGTCAGAATACAGGCGCATCGGTGAGCACAGTGATGTGAGCCTGTAATCCTGGAACTCAGGAAGATGGGGCAGGAGGATCTCTGTAGATCAGGAGCTGGAGGCCAGAGTGGCAACATAGCATCCTATTTGGGAAAGGAAGAAAGAAAGAAAGAAAGAAAGAAAGAAAGAAAGAAAGAAAGAAAGAAAGAAAGAAGAAAGAAGACAAAGGAGGAAAGAAAGAAAAAAAGAGGAAAGAAAAGAGGAAATAAAAGGAAGATGGGAAGAAGGAAAGACAGAGAAAGAGAAAAGAGGAAAGAAAAGAAAAAAAGGAACAAAAGAAAGAGCGAAAGAAAGAAAAAAAGAGGGAAGGAGGGAGGGAGGGAACCAGCTGCACCCCTGAAACAGGTATGAGGACTGCCTGGTTGGAAGGGACCGGTGAACATTACTCTGCTCCAGAACCGGAGAGAATCGCCCATGGTGTCCACTCATCCTGCCCAGCTCTCAGTGGACTGCATGGGGTCACCAAAAGTCCTTCCTCCTCATTTTTACCTCAGCAAAGAAACTGAAGAAAAGAACACTAACTGCAGTGTAATCATTATGTGTGTTAAAATATGCTGGAAAAACTGTGTTTCTGGTGTTGTTTGCTGTGCTGGGGATTGAGTGCCGGACCTTGAGCATGGTAGAAAAGTGCTCTACCATTGAGCTACACCCCTGGCCCTTTTTATTTTGAGACAGGGTCTCACTAATTTGCCCAGCCTGATCTCGAACTTGTGATCTTCCTGCCTCAGCCTCCCAAGTAGCTGGGGTTACAGGCATGTGCCACCATACCTGGTTGTGTTTCACAGTGGATTTTTAAAAGATCTCATCACAATAACATGATGTCCTTAGGGAAAGGACCCCCCCCCTTGATCTGCCACCGTCCAGGTGCCCTTTATCACTTAGATGGGGTCTTCTGCAGAAATGCTCTGCGGTGGCGTCTTAGACTGTAAAATTTATGGTTGTTTTGTTTTATAGTTTATATTTGCATGCATCTTGTATTTCCCTGGAAAAGAGAAGTTTTGGCCTTTTTAAAGGCTACAAAAATAAAAGTCTTTAAAATATAAAAAAAATATAGGCACATTTGCTGTAAAAATGTAGGTACACTAAAAACATTGTGTAATATCACTCGCTCCAGGTTACGTGAATAAGGGGCAGATACAACACAAATGAACTCCACGTGCGGACTCGGGTCCCACGCCCGAGGTGTCTCATTATGTATAAGCTTCGGAAATTTAAACACCTTTAGTGCCAAGCATTTACGATAAAGGATGCTTAATGGATGCCAAGGTTTCTGGTGATTCTTACATATTCACAGCCTTCAATAACAAAAATGAAAATGCATGCTTTCTGTTTTCCTGATTTTTTTCCCCCATTGAATGTCTTCTTTGCTTCTTCCCATGAGCACAAGCCCTCATTTCTCTTCTGTTGTTGTTGTTGTTTTGTTCTATTTTGAGACAGAATCTCGCTATGTAGCTCCAGCTAGACTTGAACTCACTATGTAGCCCACACTGGCCTCGAACTTGTGATCCCCTGCTGCCTCAGCCTCCCGAGTGCTGGGATTACAGGCCTGAGCCACCACGCCTGGCTTTCTTGTTTCGATTTTCCCTGCCTAAAATTAATTCCATCATCCAGGTGACCTGTAGCTTTCCTTGCAGCCCATCCCCCACTGAGCCCGTGCCACAGCTGCCTCTGTGCCCTCCTTCCTGGGGCCCTTTGGGGGAGCAGGCAGGCTCCTCTGTGTGCTTTCAGTACTTCCGGAAGACTCTGCCCCCCACCTCCCTTCCGTATCGCTCTTCTTTCTGAGAGGTCACAGGACACAGGCTGGACTGCGGTCCATCCTAACCCACGGTGAATATGGAAGCCTTGGGAAAGGGACCGGGATGTTATCAGCTTAGTCGAGGGGAGCCAGGTGGGCACGGTCACAGCTCCCACAGGGCAGGGGAGCCAGATGCGACCTTGAAGTGCAATTTTCACGCATCTCGAAGCACCAGGCAGCAGAAAGGGTCCACGTCCACCCACACCGGCCTTGGAGTTAAAGGTGATTTCTCTCTCACCTCCCAGAAAGCCTGTTTCCAATGTTCCTGCTGCTGTTTAAGCCACCTCTGAAATCTCCCTTTGAGAATTTTCTCCTGGGTCTGTTGAGCCTGACTTTGAAAACGATCAGATGTGGTGAATCTTCATCCACTGACGGAGGATAAGAAGGATGAAATTTTCAGAAAGAAATAGAAAGATCTTTCCCTGGTTTATTATCTTTTACTTGGCATCTTCTAGCAGCAGCAAGGATCTAACGTTAGAGTAGAAATTAAACAAAACTAAAAATTATTCAGAGCGAAGGCAGGGCGATGATCAAGGTGACTGATGCCATTACGAGGGCAAAACAAGGCTTAACACTGTGTGACCCAGAAAGCTCTGGAAAAGGTGAGTTCCGGAAACGGCAAGCCATGGCGACACCGCAGGAATGGGTCACGGTGTTCCCAAGATGCCTTCCTGGAGGACAGCCCTTCTGGATAAGTAATAAGCTTCGTCTGGTACACTTTCCAAATAATAAATCTGGCTCTGTGACTTCATAGTCATGCCTAAGTGTTTTCAATGAAAAATACAAGGTGTTCGGTCCACCTTGGATCCAGTCATTGGAGGAGCCTAGCCTGGCTGCAGGAGAAGGTCTCTGTCACACAAGCTCCAGTCCAGGGGTGACGGGGACTGTCATGGCACCCAGCCGACCTCCTCAGGTAACTCCTTCACTGGCTCAGCCAGACCTGAGTCTGAACAGTTAGGTGCTGTGTTTGGTGTGAGGTTCTGAGACATGAGAGCCTGTGGAGGTAAAGTGAGGGGAACTCAGCACAGCTCAAAGTATTGGGACACCGGGTTCCTCTCCCTGGGAAAGAGGATGGTGGACAAAGAGCCCCCAAATCCTCCTGGGGCTGGCTTGGACAGCGCAGTGACCGGGGCTCTGACTCTCTCTCCTTCTCCCCCTGCCCATTCTCGCTCTAGGGAGGACACGGAGGTGAAGAACTCTCCTTTCCCTCTCTGGTCAGTGAAACAAGTTGACAGTGGGGAATTCAAAGAACCAAGACAGGAGAATCCTAGAAGGAAGAAAAAGAAAGCCACCAACAGGCCACCTCTGCAGGAGATGGTGTCCTCAGACTCGGACAGCGCCTCCCACAGCACCAGGTCCAGAGAACGCCACCCCGACACTCACTCCAAGCCCAAGCGGGAGGGGGGCGGGGGCTTGCCACTGTGCATCCCCAGGGTACCTTGAGGTTTCTCCAGGAAGTGAGCAGGCACGGTCCTGCCCCGGTTTCCAGGCCAGGCTGCGTCCGGCCCTCCTGAGTAACACTGACCTCCACTTCCCCAGAGAAGGTCCTCAGCCGGGGGTCTAGGACTCAGCCGGCCCGGCCACCATCACCACGACTCCACCTCAGCAGCCCTGCCCTGGGCTCTGGGAGCCGTCCACGGCACCCGGGGTGGAGGACCGTCGCTGAGAAACCTTAAAGCAGTCTAGTGGCAACTAAGTTGACAAGAGCCAGTGTTCCTCCAGGACTGCTCAGACCTCAGTGGCCAACGCTGTGGGACGAGCCCCTGCGCTGAGGTAAGGCCACCCCTCCGCCAGCCTCTGCCTCCCCAGGGGCAGCAACGGCCCAGGTCCCCCCCTCCCGCCACCCCGGCACCGGCCTGGTTCTCCTCCCCACATTGTAGGGCGTTACCCCTGGCTTTCCCTGATGTTTCTTCCCCAGCCTGACCAAACATCTCGACCTCTGGTCCACACTCTACGCTCAGAGGTTCCAACTTGACATATTCCTGTCAAAGCCTTTGGAAGTCAGGGCACTTAGGATCCAAGCCTGTGGTCTTATTTTAACTCAATGATCCCATCTGAATTAGGGATTTTGTCCTGGGCCCAAGGGTTGAAATTACAACCTGGCCACTTGCCTGAGCTCTGTGAGACTGAGCATTGTCTGCCTTTTTGTTTCCTGGACATTCTGACTGAGCCTTCCTTCTTGTCTGTAGTCTGTTGTAGGTTCTTCGAATTGAGCACAGAAGCTGAATAAAAACTCTTACATTGGAAACGTTTCGAAACTACTGGGCTCCTCCTTTGTTACTCCTTTCTTTGAACACATTTTAGCAATGCCTTTGTGTTGGTTACTTTTTTCTAGTTGCTGAGGCAAAATACCTCACACCCAAAGTTAAGGACAGAAGGATTTATTTTGCTTACAGTTTGTGGAGGTTTCAGTCTGTACTCAGCTGGCTCCAAGGCAAGAGGGGATCTTGGCAGAGGGCAACAGTTCATGGTGGCCAGAAGACAGCAAAAGCAGCAAGAGCCAAAGAGGAGGAGTGTGAAGAGAAGACTCTTTCTGTCCCTTATATTGTATGCAGGTCACAGCATAATCCCACCGTTGAATCAGTCAGCACTTCTAGAAGCCTGCTCCTACGACCACATGAGGCTTTGGGGGGACATCCAGACACACACCATAACAGCCATATAAAAGTCCTTACTTGGTTCTGTTCACTGATTGCAAAACTGAAATAGTTCTTCCAAATTCCAACACCAGGGCTAGATAAAAGTAAAGTACAGATTATTGGAGGCTATTGGCAAATACTAAAGATAGGGCAAACGTCCTAATACTCTAAAAATTCAGAACCTGACTAAAGGTGGTGTTCACATTTCTGAAAGTTAGGGGTCACCAAGCATACATTGAAGGAATTTGAGGAGGCATTCACTTCCAAAAGTATGAAAACTAGCCTGGCGTGGTGGCGCACGCCTTTAATCCCAGCACTCAGGAGGCTGAGGTAGGTGGAGCGTTGTGAATTCGAGGCCGGCTTGGGCTACAATGCGAATGCAAGGCCGGCCTGAGCTACATAGTGTGACCCTGCCTCAAAAAACTAGGGTCGGGAGTTTGGCTCAGTGGCCCAAGTGCCTGTCTGACAGGTGCGAGGTTGTGAGTTCAATCCCCTGTGCCGCAAAAAAAAAAAAAAAAAGTATGAAAACTAAGAAATTCAGCTTAGTATCAAAGTAAAAATAGAAATGTGGCAAGGAAGGAATCAGGAGTGAGGAGTTGACCAAAGTAGGGCAGGGATGGTGTGTGGGAAGACCTACTGTCCCCCAAAACTCAGAGCTGTCTTCCCAGGAAGAAGGCGGTGGAACAGTCCTCTGCTAAGGAGGGCCGAATCCCCAAGGAGAGTCTGAAGGTGGCAGGCTGTCTGTTCTACACAGTAGAAAACAGTGGAGCAGGAAAGAAACCACTCATTTGTTTAGTCAGGCACAGTCATTCATCACACAGGCGTGTGAGTCTGCTGTGGGTTCACTCAGTCATGTGCCAAGTAGCTGGGTGTGACAGTGTGTCAGGGCCCAGCAAGATGCAATCAGACCTTTGCAAGGTGCTTTCCCTGTATATTCCATCTCTCTCTATCTCCGCTTTCTTATTGGACCAATCTGGTTGGGGGAGGGAGCTGTGATGGAATAAAAAAGTACTAGGCACATGGATACAGCATGATAGTATTGGTCTTACATGACAATGCATGATGTGTTCGATGACTTAGTTTACATCTGTGATGGTGAACCTTTTAGAGCTTTCAGTGACACAAACAGCCTGCAATGGCACTTGTGCCATAGGTTTAGCACCACTAGTTTGCATGATATGTTTGATGGCAATGCCCAGGTCAATGAGAAGGGGGAAACTGCCATTACAATGGTATCCTTCCACTTCTGGTCACTATAGAATAACAGACACTAGATTTGCTGTGGCAACCAAAGCACCTGACCGGATGCATGGAGTATAAATTTCCCAAACTCTGGCCATCAGGCAATGAAGGTCAGTAAACTCGGAGAGGTACAGGTGGTGAGGTGCGCCAGGTTACTCCCTGGAAACTCCAGACTGCAGCACAGGAAGGGGGAGCCTCTCAGCTCTGAGCTGAGGAAATGGGGCTGGGATTCTGAGAAGGCTGATGCAGCTGGAGTTTGCAGGGTGGAGCACTGGAGAGGCAAGAGCTACAGAGGGAAGCCTAGCGATGACTGCTTAGGGCCCCCGCGGGTGTTCAGCTTGGTACTGAGCAACACACTCGGAAAGATTAGAAGGAAGAATGCCTCCAGCTCCATGGGGCTCGCAAGAGTCCCATTTCCTCCAGCCAGAGCAGAACCCTCATTACTAAGGGAATCAGATAGTGCACTCTGAAGGGGTTTGCTCCATACGACAGCAAACTGCCTGAGAATAATGCTGCTCTGGTCCCCACTAACAAAGCCAAAGGCAACACCTGAGAGAGAGAGTCAGGTGGTTTCCAAACAACTGCCACAGAAGAAACTTTGGGAGTACTTCTAGAAGTTGAAAAGTACCCACTATCTAGCAAGGTGAAATGCACAAGGTCTGGCAAAGATTGGCCTGCAGACAAGCTTGCAGAGAAGCAGGAAAATACAAGCCTTACTCAGGAGAAATTAGCTCAGAAACAGCATAGGTTTTAAACAGTCGCAGCTACAGTGACTCGTGTCTATAGAAGACATTCTTTTCTCAGTGCCGAAATCTGACAGTAATTACTCTGCAGAGTAATGGCAGCCGTGCGTCCGTGCGTTTCCACACCCATGAACAGCCCTTGATGCCTTGTCCTGCGTGATTTGTGTGCTTGATTTTTCACTGAATAAACCTGCAGTTTTAGCACACATGAGAAGTAATAAAAGAAGTCCCATCTGGAGACAATAATAGCAGGTATCTGTCCAGATGTTATGGCCGCCATATATAATTGGCCTAAATCACAAGCCAGGGGCAGAAACATCTGGACAAGGGCTAAGAACTATGTGAGATGCTGTAAACACAGGTGTGTGCATGCATCGCTGTAGTGTGATGTTTTAAACTCTTTCAGGAAGATATCCAGAAGGGGAACAGCTGGGCCAAATGGAATGTCTAGCATTAGTTTTTTTTTTTTTTTTTTTTTTTTTTTTTTTTTTTTTTTTTTTTTTTTTTTTTTTTTTTTTTGCGGCACCAGGGATTGAACTCACAACCTCACGCCTGCCAGGGCAGGCGCTTAAGCCACTGAGCCAAACTCCCGGCCCTAGCATTAGTTTTTGAGCAATCTCCCATACTGATTTCCATAGTGGCTGCAACAGTTTACCTTCCCCCCAACAATGGAGAAGGGCTCCTTTTTCCCCACAGCATTTGTTGTGCTTGATTTCTTGATCATAGCCATTCTGTCTGGAGTAAGGTGGAATCTCAATGTCATTTTAATTTCTCTAATAGCCAGAGCTATTGATCAATCCAATAGCTAAATCTTGAAAATAGCCTCGATGCCTGTCAGCAGGTGAGTGGATAAAGAAAATGTGGTATTTTATTTATACACAGTGGAGCATTACTCTGCCATAACGAAGGATTTGCTTGAAGCATCTGTAGGCAAATGAATGCACCTTGAGACTATAAGTGAAATAAATCAGACACACAAGCTTAAATAGCACATGGTTTCTCTTACATGAGAAACTCAAAATCTAAAGAGCACAATAAAAGGTAAATAATAGGAAATAGGGGAATCTTTTTAAATGGGAAGGGAAGCAAGAGAAGGAAGGAAGGGGAAGGAAAGAAGTGAAGAAAAATGGAAACAGAGTTTTTGCCAAAGGGAAAAAGACCAAGAGTCAGATGGAACAGGGAGGGGTAAAAGGGGTAGGGGACAAGAAAAAGAATGAAGCTGTTCTATGTCTATGTACCCACTCCCCATGGTAGATGTAAGCATGATGTACTACAGACATGGACTCATAAAAAAACTACATTTGGGAAAAAAAGAACAGTATGGGATGGGCCAGCGGGAGTCCTTGAGAGAGAGAGAAGCTCCTCAGAGGAAGGGGACAGGTATCCAGAAAAGAATGGGTGACCAAAAGCATGGTGGATAAGATCAAGGGGCAGTCACCTCTATTCACCCCTACATTTTATTCAGCTCCAGAAGTTGGAGGTTAGTGACTCAGTCATGACCCACTCAGAGCCATTTCCACAGATGACGAGTTGTCCTTGCAAAACAGAGGGCGAGTTGGAGCCAATACTGTGAAATCAGAGAAACGACCTAGGGGAGGGCTGGAGATACAGCTCAGTGGCACAGTGCCTGCCTGGCAAGCACAATGTCTTGAGTTTGATTCCCAGTACCAAAAAAAAAAAAAAAAAAAAAAAAAAAAAAAAAAAAAAAAAAAAAAAAAAAAAAA